>VXCM01003138.1:34551-55139 GCA_014773175.1 Lucifuga dentata | reverse complement strand
GCTGTGGGGGCTGCACACAGTGGCATTGTTATAAGGGGGTGGGATGCAGCTGATAAGGTTGAGAGAAATGGATAATTCCCTCAAATCCTCCCCTTGGGAAGTCTTGATACAAAACATTCCTGTTGCTGTATGGTTGTTTAAGCTGGAGGAATTCAAAAAGAGCCCACAGAGATCCTTTAAACCACTGAAATATACCATAGACCAGGATTTCTCTAATTTTTTTACATGCAGCTGACCCCCATTTGATAAATTTGTGCAGGGACCCTAGAAAATATTTGCTGTTGTTAATTTAGTGACTCCACTCTGTATGTGAGGAAATAATTGTGTTAGATTGACTTATATGCTACATTTGCAGATATTCCTAATAAAATCGTAGTCACATTTAACCACTGGAAGCTGTTAGTGGACCCTGCAGGGATCTGATCACCTCAGTCTGAGAGCCACTGTTAGATCATACATGCGGAAAAGAGCAAGTATCTCTTATCTGCATTTTAGAGCATGCATCATATCTCCACTGACATGCAGTATTTTTCCAAGGCATCATCTCTACTTCTGGCTTATCTGATGAGCTATTCATCTGTGTTACTTTGGTTGTTGCAGCAAAGATCAGTGTTTTCATAAAGTTGCATGTAGTAAATTTATAAATGAGGACAATGTGTGTAAAATGCGTGGCAGGGTTTTTCAAACAAGTAGTTTGTGTTTGAATGTAGGAAACCCTCCTCCTCTCCGTGACATTACAAATATCAGCAAAGCAGCATACAAATGTTTTATTCTACAGTAACCCAATATGGAGGTAAAGAAGATTCCAAAATACAATTTACCACAATGAAGCAACATAGTTTGCTTTTTTTTGTGCAGACTGGCGCACATCCCTCACCTGTCCTGCCTCAGCTGCTCTCCTCCGACTCTCTGCTCTCCACACATCCTGTCTGAGAGGGAGAGGCAAAGGAGGAAGAGAATCAACTTCAGGGAGTCGGGAGGCAAGTTTAGGCAACTTTTTTTTTTTTTTTTTTTTTTTTTTTTTTTNTTTTTTTTTTTTTTTTGTTTTATTTTATTTTTTTGTTTTTTTTAACTATGTGTAGGGAGGAGTTGAGGTAAAGGCGCGCCTGAAGGTTAATTCATCTTATTCTCAGTCGGATATTAATTAAAAAAAAAAAAAACCCTCCTAAGGCTTTAGTCAGTTATTTTATCATCGCGTCATTAGAGGCGTTTGGCGTTAGGCTGTCAGACAAGAATTCATCTAGTTGCTGCAAAGAAGAACGCAAGCTGTGGATTTATGTACCTTAAAACAAGAAGTCACATCGAGTTTTATCTGGATTTCGTCATGTTTATGTGAAAGTTTCCCCGATCCGAATAGATTTTGTTCGGACCAGGGGCACTTTCATGGATTTTTTAAGTGGGACCCGCTAGGATGGACGTGGTCGATGAAACAGAAGCGTTACAGAGATTTTTTGAAGGTAAGAAAGATCATTTAATTACATTGGAGATATTATATTACAAGGTGCAATGTTTTCCTATTAAAGAGATTTTAAAAGTGTGCGCTTCACACTTCCAAGTTTACAGAAAAATAGAGCAAATACTGGAAAGGATGTAGTAATCACTTTAACCTGTAAGAATTTATTTTAATGACAAAAAAGGATTATAAATATGTGTTTGAGATCATATAGCATTTCCAATTTTGTGAAATGATTTAGGTGTTTTAAACACTGTGATGAACCACACAATGCAGATTATAGTCCTAATTATATCAAATGATATAATCACAAATTATTTTGTGGCTTAGAGGTGAAAGCAAACAGCACTTAAAGTTTCTATGCTGTTCAGCTTTGAAACTAAAAATGCAGGAGGGTTAATGGGTGCAAAAGTGCTGCTGATGGGTAACAGATCAAGTTAAAGGGGGAATCCTGAGTAAAAAAACGAGGTGGAGGAAGGTGAGGTGGGAGTGGGAGGCTGTAGGAATTCAAGTTAAGATAAATGTCATGTTTTGCAAGTGTGCTGTGGCTGTGGCATAATGTGTGCATAAGGACAATCACATACAATTTGATATCAAGCAGTGATGTAGTGCTTAATAACAGGGTGGGTGGACTGCAGTCAGTGTGCTTACTCTTGCTATGTCACATATCATAACCTTAAATTGCTGAGATTTAGAAGAATAAACTCTGATCCACACAGAAAAGTGAGTTTTGGAGGGATTCCACCAAAGCCCTGAAGCTGAGTTTGATCAAACCAACAGGATTTAAGAATATTCATTACTTTGTGATTCTTCCTTCTTCGTATGCCTACAATACATTTCACACACTGCAGTTTTTTATGTGTGTAAGTGAGCACATTTTGTCACATTTACTTGGAAGCTGTGACTCTGCACTGTGATTTGCAGCATCCCACTGATTCTGCATCCTATTAATTAGTTTTTTCTTTTTTGAGAAACTTAAAGTCAGGTGTCAGGGAGAAGTGCACATAAAAACGCACGCTGTGGTTTATGTCTAATAAGTTATCTGTAGAGAGACTTAACACTTTATTATAGTATACACAGAGTGTTGACTTGAATATACACAGCCATCCATGACTGTCAAAGGTTCCTTGCCATTCTAACTGGAATTTAGTGTGTTTACATTCTTGCTTTGGGAGTGAGAGAGATGTTCTTACTTTGGCTTTATTTCAGCCACATTGCTTGGACTAAAATGTCAACTTGTCCAGGAGAAGTACACGGTAGGTGCTGGCCTGGATGTTTTGCTATTGTGCTGTTGTGGTGGTTTCAACTGAGTAGTGCACACAACAGTTTTTCATCGTCAAAGTAACTTACAGTTGTTTTAATTTTTGCTGTTTACCTGCTAGTAATTTCACAAGCAATATTAAATACGAATGCAGGCCTACAGATAATAAACTTTGAATTTAGCTTTGTGACACAAAAGTACACAGTAATATTAATACATTAAATTTATATATTACATCATTAAAGACAGTCAGTGCACATATATGCTTGTGGTTCTGGAAAAAGAGACAAAGACAAATAGACTGAAATGGATGTTTGCTCTGGTAACTGCGGTTTAATAGGATTAGTGAAATATGTATACATTCAGCTTAATGCACAGTGTACATTCCTGGCATAGTCGTGGTGGCTGTTAAAACACAATGAGGTGAGACTGGAGTTTCTCCTTGGTATTTGGCCTTCCTCTAGCTCTTACTCTCTCCGACTCCATTAGAGTGACAGTGAGCAGACAGGGTGAGGAGGTGAGATAGTGCAGACTCAGGGTGGAGTGACACCGGCTTGTTGAGAGAAACCCCCCCAAACCTTGACCTTCTCCTCTCTCACTCACTTACACTCGCTCAAACAAACAGTTACTCACACACTCACAGACACACGCATGCACACACACACAAAGGATAGCAACATTTATTGCTGTTTTTTTGGGTTACTCCAAATAATGCCCTGCTCTGAATCATCAAATACTTAATTAAACTCTAACCAACAACCCCTGTGTTATTTTAGATACTATATACAGTATATATATGTGTGTGTGTGTGTGTGTGTGTGTGTGTGTGTGTGTGTNTATTTTAGATACTATATACAGTATATATATGTGTGTGTGTGTGTGTGTGTGTGTGTGTGTGTGTGTTACGTAGATAACATAGATAGAAGTGTGTTATGGTTCCAGATTTATGTGAATCTGTATACTGTCTCCTTATGTAATCAGTCATCCCTGATTAGTTCTTTATCAATTTAGCATGGACCCAATAATAAATCTTTATGTTTTTACTATGTAGATATTAGTCCCTATTTTAGTGTAGTCTCATTCTGAGTGGAAGCCATTAATATCAATAAGATTACCACATTGTTATGTACCACATATGTGTACCCTCAAATAAAGTATTGAGTCATTCTACCTTAGGGTACATAAAATATTAAAACTATTTAGTAATGATGTTATAACCAGAAGATACTGATCATTCCTTGCAACAACATAGTATGAAACTTTACATTATTGGGAGGGGGGGAAAAAAATTCTAAGTATACCGCTACCAAATAAGGATATTTGTTATATGCCATTCTTTTAATTTAAAAAATGAACTTGTGTAAGTTGCAGATGACTATTGATTAATCGTACCTGCCTGTTTTAAAATGTCACGCATCATTAATATTCAGCTCTTAACCATCTGAGACTGAAGGTTGATTTATCGCTGTCTTACTCCATATTGCCCTTAAAATGTGAACATGAAGTGCCACAGCAGTTGTGAATCATGGATGGGAAAGCAGTCCTCCATCTTGGTAAACCAGTGAGATGCAGAGTGGAGTTGGGTTGTGATTTATGGTTTTAGCTCTGAATTGCTGTTAGAGGAATGCATTGTTTTTGAGCAGCCAGGCTTACAATGCTTACGAGTAGGTTTTATTTTTTATTGCTAACTCCCATCAGTGCGTTCTGCCAGTAATCCTCAGCCAGTGCATGTTGTCTGTGATGGAAATGGAGTCTGTGTGTGTGTGTGTGTGTGTGTGTAAGAACTTTTAAAAAATGATTGTGACTAATCTGGAGGAACTTCTTTTCAAACGTTACCCTGAAAACAAGCTTGATTTTCAGAATCAGGGATGTTTTGCTTTATCCTGAATGTTATATTAGTTACTGTTGTAGGATACTTTGTGTATCTCAAGCACATTCTGCTTATCATGATTGCACTGATGCCCATCGGATAGCCTCTTGATGTTCTCAATTATGGCAGTTTTATTGTAATAAACCAATTCTTCTTCCTCTTTCCCTCATTTTCTTGCTCTCCAGCCATTCGCTCTGTCTGTGTTGCCTTCACACTCAGGTTCAGGGTCTTTTTTCAAACCTTTCTCTGTGTCCCAGGCCCTGCCTTGTCACTCTCATAATCTCCTGAGCCAGGTTTGCTGGTGCAACTAGTGCTTATGTGCGACAAGAGCTGTGTGTGGTAGCCTGGTACAGCCTTTTCCCATGACCAGGGAATAATCCTCATTATAACACACTCTCAGCCTTTCTCACACACACACATACACAATATACCTTTGCACATAGATATGCACGTGCACACACACACAAACACACACACACTTACTCCAATCTATGACTCTCAGGTCTACAGAGGAAAGATTTTCAGCCAGAGTAGGGAAACATGTAGAAAATAGAGAGGAATTGTTCTTCTCATCTTCTGTTGCAGGTGCTTTCATGTCAAGGACGTCAACATGCTTTGGCTACGCGCAGGTACTCCACTGTCCACTCTGCTTCTCTATGGACGTGATTTATTAGTCTCTACCTACCTACTTAGAGGTTTTCTGTCCTTCTGATCTTCACTCTTTCAACTTTTTCACCTGATTGAAGAAAAATTTGTGCACAAATGGAAAATCTGAATCTGTTAGGCTGTCAGAGCTTTTTACCACTTTCTGTTGTAGGTGTGACCTTTTTCCTTTCATAATTTAGCTTTTCAGTCCATATATGTGAATGTTCAGTTGTATTTTAGGCCACAATCATTAGAATATGTATTATTTTCCAGAATAGAAGAAAGATTGTGTGACGTGCATCAGGTTTTTTTGGTCATTATTTCTATATTGAGTTTAAACAGATGAATCAAGAATCTGATTAAGTTCAGAGTTATAGAATGATGCCTGTAAGTGCTTATAGATACAATTTACAGACCTGCTAAAGTGACTGATATCAATTTAAGTAGCAATGGGTGATCAAATATCATTTTTAATGTTTGTCATGAAATTTCCGTAAATTTGAAGGTGAATTGCTTTGAATGTGTGCTCATTACCTGTGTGTTCTGGGTGTGCACGTATGCATTTGTGCGTATTTGAATTTGTCACCACATCCATCCATTCTGGTGTTAGTGTTTGTTAATCAAATGGACTTTGTTCCGTCTCAGTAAGTTACTCTGAGAGTGATTAATTATTAACATCCTTTTCACACACAGAAATTAATATGGAGGTAAAAGTCTAAAAAGTTATGAATATTTAAAATTCAATCAGACTCAACTTTAATGTTAAAGAAATGTCGTCACTTTAATCATTTCTAGCATAGAACAAAAATGGCATTTCATCCAAATATTACAAAAGTGGAAAGAAAAGCAAAAGATCTGCCTTAGATTGAATGATACAAGTCAAAGTACATTTAATAGATGCTTGCACACTCACTCCTCTGTTTGTGTTCATTTTAGATTATTACCCTGCTGACAACCCAGGCATTGAAATGGTGGAATAACACACACACTTATGCACTCGCACAAACAAACAAACACGCACACACACATGCACGCGTGGCACACACACAAACATTCTACCCTCTCAGGCCCTAATCTCTCAAAAGACCAGTCTGTATCGAAGTTGGACTGACAATCATTGCACTGTTCCTTGTTGAACACAGCTGGACAGAGAAAAGCAGAGAGGACAGTGAAATTTACACATCCAGCTCACAGCAATGTAAACTTAACTGATTCAGTGATGTAAAGGTCACATTTCATATGTTTTTTTCAGTTATTTTAAAATGTACTAATATTAAGTAAGAGCCTTAACTTTTATTTGCCTTCAGTTATTACAGATGCATTCTGTTACATGTAAGGAAAAAGTCTCTTTCAGCTGTGATCGCTTGTTAGGTAATGAAGGTTTTTTTCTTTTTTAACATCCACAGTAGCATTGAGATGAAAAAGAAAGAAACGTTATTAATCCCCATGGATGATTTACTTTCAAACATTAACAAAGAAACACACAACAGCAGACAAAATACAATATGAAATGAAATATTGTAATTTATTGGTTTAAATGTCTTATTTACAGTAAAGTAATCAGTCTGACAACAGTATCACCCGGATTTGGAATGAGTTTGTTTCCAAATAGAACTGTGTATATCTTACTTTACCAATTATCAATTTGTAGTATCCCGACTACTTCAGATGACCCCTTTGGTAAGTTTACATACATGGTTAATCCAATTGTTCAGAATCAATGTGGAGAATGTAACATCCAGCATCTGAACATCAAATAGCAAATGGGCTACTGCCTAAATCTTATTTCGATATTTGTCTGACAAGAGGACTTTTTTGTTGTTGTTGACCTATATCTTTGACATTGTCTCATGGCCATTTGGACTCACTCTTGCTTCAAATGGGAGCATGCTCAGTCTTGGACTTGTCTTCAGTGTGACTAGGTGGCCTTATTACAGACCTGCTTCATATTCTATCTCCAATTTTCCTTGGATGTTTTCCTTTTTTTTTTTNATTACAGACCTGCTTCATATTCTATCTCCAATTTTCCTTGGATGTTTTCCTTTTTTTTTTTCTCTTTTTCCTATACCTTAAACATTAAACTTGTATCTCATTGTTCCACACCACTGGTTGTATTTCTTGCCCCCTGCTCTCCCATGCTTCCATCTATCTATCCTCCGCTCTCCCCCATCTCTGTATTTTTCGTTATCAGGCCTGCCAGCTTAAATTTACTGCCTTTTTGGGTGGGGTGCACATCTGGATCTTATTTAAGGGAAACCATCCTGCTCTTCTCCCCTTACACTGGCATGTATTAAAAGACATTAAGCATCTGTTTCTATCCAGTAAACAAACCTGGTCTGTGTAGACATGGTAAATTTGTAAGATTTACCAAAAATAAAGCTTCACGTGATTTTGATTATGTGAATCAGTAAAGTAGATTTAAGGGTGTTGCTAGTCATGGTTAGAAACAGGTTGATTAGTTTGTGGATTTGTTGATTAATAGTGTTAGACATTGATATTTATGCAGCTGAATACTGTCTTTGGGCTTTAATGGAATAAAAAACACAATGCAATCCATTAGATGCTTTGTGGTAATTAGTTATAATGTATGGAAAGAGCAAATATATTGACTGTGGCATTAGTACTGCTGGGTTTCTGAAGACGACAGCATCATTATTGGGTAACGAAGAGATGGAAAAGCAGACATTTTTCCCAATGCTAACACAGAAATTCCTTGCATTCCCAAATGAGTAGCTACTTAATCTATCAGAGAGAGTGAGTGAGTGTGTGTGTGTGTGTGTGTGTGTGTGTGTGTGTGTATGTGTGTAAGAGAGAGAGAAAAAAGACAGCTAGAGGAAAAAAGAAACAGACTGGGGTTGCTTGCCCACCCACTGTACACCAGTTCCTGATCCTCTGCTTCACCCCCTCTGGTCTCTCCTCACACTCACTCTGTTTCCAGTCAAACTTGGGGAAACTGAACAACAAGTGGGAATATTCAGCTCTTTCACTTGAGTAAAATTTGATTTCTTCATTTAAACACTGATCTACCCTTCCTAAATATATGCATAAGTGCTTCATCCATGTTGGTGTTTCTGAAGATTAGGTGGGGTCATGTGTTTGGAATTTGTGGGGCTTTGGCTATCAAAGGGTGAAAATGACCCTGTGGCATAGTGGGGGAGCATGGGACATTTACTAAATTATTTATATCCAGTAGCTTTATATTAATCATTTTATTTTATGTTTATAACATATATGAACAACAGAGAATAAAAGGAAGTGAAGGTTATGTGATTAGTAATTTATTGGTTATGTTTAAATGGGGAAACCCACTTAAAGTAATGAGAGGAATTGTTTGAGTGTCTTACTTTGTATATTTGCACTGAATCATCACTACTTGGTTTGTAATGTTCTACTGATACGTACTTAGACTGTTGGTCATTTTCCCTGTAATCTTAATCTTTAAATTGTCAGTAAGTAATTCATAGTTATCCTGTATTTATTATCATATATATCAAATTGTGTGCAACAAAACATAGATAAGATTGCTGTATGTACAAAATGTACTTGTACAACAGGCATCTTATTTAGAAATGCAAAAAAAAACCCTCATAATTAATAACAATAAGTGATTTCATGTTGTGTTACTAGATAAGACTTACAGTGAACTATTACAACATAAGCTTGTGTTGAAACTGGAGCTATTGTGGCATTGTGTGTAGTTGGTGAAAGATTCCCGTTACTAATTCCCAGATGCTCTCCATCTCCGCTCCATGTTCCCTCCCTCCTCCCCTTCCCACAGGTCATGATATTACCAGTTCTCTGGAGCCAGCCAACATCGACACCAGTATCCTGGAAGAGTACATCAGCAAGGAGGACGATAGCACTGACATGTCAGTAGGGACTCTAAACCAACCCAGCAACCACATTACGTCAAAACAACATGCACCAACTGAATCAGATCATGTCGTTACAAAGGAATTTGTTTTTTCTGATAAGGCTAATCCCTTTTTTTTTCCCTTTTCCCCAGCTGTTTCTCAGAGGTCCACAGCACCCCAGGACCAAATTACTCATCTCCCCAGGCAGGAGTGTCTTCCTCTGGGGGGTTGGTGTGTGGTGTGAGTCCCCCTATTCCACTACGCCAAGGAGCCCCTCCACCTGGGCCCCCTAACTGTCAGAACGCCTACCCACCAGGTCCATCTCTGGGCCTCCGACACAACTACCCCTGCCTCAGTCAGCAGCAGCAACATCAACAACACCAGCAGCAGGCTCACGTCAAGCCTGAACACAGGGGTCACTACGCTCCAGGGTGAGCTGTCTGAGACATGGAGCAGTAAGACAGAATACTGTCTTACTGATGGACAAAAGGACACTACAGCATGAGCAAACACTTAAGAATGTGCTAGAGATGTTAGAGATGCTGCTAACGACTCAAACATAAATTCAGGCCCAAATCTGTGATGATGCAGTAGCTTGCTGTTTTATAAAATCATATAACGAAACCAGACACACACCTACTACTACAGGTCCATTACGCAATCAATACTTGATTAAGCTTCTTTTGCACAAACAAAACATTAGCTGGTCAAGAGGGGGAGGGAGACTGATAACAGAGAGAGAGAGAGTCAAATTTCATTTTGTTAAAAGAAAAAATCCTGACGCACACAGTTGTGCGTACAATTTCTACTCAAACAGTGATCCCAAATGTGACTAAATATGTTGGCATTTTAGAAAATAAATCTAATACACAGTGGCAGTCTTATCAACTCTTATCAAAAATTTGAAAGTGCAATATTATTGTATTTGTGAATATAACCTCTCCCCCATCCTTCCATTTTCTTAGGACACTACCTGAATCCCCCCCAGACTCCAGCTCAGAGCCGTACTCTCCTCAGCAGGTGAATGGTAAGTAACACATCATTTCCCTCTGCCTATAAAAACAGAGCGAGACAGAAAAAATCGTGGTAAGAACAAGAGAACAAGAGCATATAACAAACAGAAATGCTGCCTTAATATGTCGATAACGCTCAGACAGAAGAAGAACGGAGATATTCAGGCTGTATGTGGATCAACAGCACAGAGTTGGATGAATGTGGTGTATTGACTGATTGATGAATGGGAGCTTCAGTTTAGGAGACGCACAGGTTGAGTATGCTCACTCAGGAAGGAGTTTCTGTCTGTCCAACTTGATTTATCTGCTCAAATCAATACCTGTCACTCATCACTCTGGGCTATTTGAACACAGCATGAAGAGAAGGAGAAAATTAAGCTAATGTGCAAACAAATCAATATATGAAGACACTCACTTTATCATTTATTAATCTACCGTTTGCATCATTATGTGTGTAAACTGAATTTTAGGAAGTAAATTATTCAGTTTCTATATGCAACTTTTCAAGCCAGTTTCCTTTCAAGTGCTTGCTGAATGAACGGAGCAGTATATGTTTGACTTGTTTCAACATTCCAACACAAGCTAAAGAACAACAGCACTCAAAGTCATTGTGTACCTCTTGCCACTCACACACCTGGTCTTACCCATTAGTAAAAAGGTGTGGGATAGTGTTATCTGATGGGAATCCTTCCAGTTTGAAACAATGGAAAATACCTTTAGCCATGGTTGGAGCAAAGTAGAGCATAGTGTAGTTTTTCAGGATGAAATGCAAAACGGAAAGATCGGTCAAATATATTTGCATAGCAAAACATCAGAACATATCAAATCTTGTACATTATTCTGAGTGTGTGTCTATTATGCTACATCCACAGTAACTTATGTCTTTTAGATCCTCATATGATCAGGACCATGACACCAGAGAATATGTGTCACATGACTACACCGCCACCCCTCCCACCACACGGGCACTATCCCAGCATGCATCGGGACATGTACCTGAAGCCTGAGCCCATGATATCACAGTATCCTATTGGCCCAGTTACAAGTGGAAGTGGAGACATGCAGCAGACGCAGATGCTCCACCAGCTTCTGCAGCATCCTCAGGGACAGGAGTGAGTGATGAGGGTAATACGGGGAGGGGAGGGAGAGAGGGAGGCTGGGAGGGAGGAGTGAGCTGTCCAGTTTATATAGTAGAGAAGAAAAGATAGTATGCCATGTGTACAACTGTTGACTGTGTTTCCATTTACTCAC
This sequence comes from Lucifuga dentata, assembly GCA_014773175.1. Lineage (NCBI taxonomy): Eukaryota > Metazoa > Chordata > Actinopteri > Ophidiiformes > Bythitidae > Lucifuga > Lucifuga dentata. The sequence goes on along the minus strand of VXCM01003138.1, from coordinate 43,792 downwards.
ACAGTGGAATCCCCGTTCACCAGACCAAGAAGAGGAAGCATTCTGACTCTCCCAACAGCACACTCAATTCCCAAATCCTCACAGGTATCATCAAACAAGAACCAGGTAGGCAGGCAGCTGTCTTCCCTCATCTTTCCTGACCTCCTCTACCTCAGCTCTTACATGTCCTTTAGCGCTCACATAGATAAATCTGTGCAGAACACAGTTATGGACATCCATGTCATTGTTTGGTTTTACCTCAACTGCTAATTTTCCAAACTGCTTGTCACAGGTTTAATGCAGGATGCAGACAACGCTTACTTGGACCCCAACTATCAGTGCATTAAGTGGCAGCCTCACCAGCAGAACAAGTGGACGCCACTATATGACATCAACTGCAAAGAGCTGTGGGTGGAATTTCATTTTGGCATGTCTGGTCATCTTCAGCTCTTCATTTTAGAAAAGAAGTATAGTTACAAGGACTAAAAGCACTTCACAGCGAGTCAGAAATGAAAGGGGTTATAATTGGGTAAATGGAAAATTTTTAAAAAAATATAAAGGGAGTAGCTAAGGAATTAAAGGGTTCCAGAGGTCTACAAATTCCTCTGAGGTGAGCTGTGCGGGGGAGTGAACGAGTGCAGGGTTTCAACTTAGAAAGATGATGTGAGGAGGGGGGTAGAGGGAGAATGTAGTGTGCACCTTCTGGAACTCTTGCAGTGCCAAAGTGGGAAGATGTATTGATAGGGAGGAAGGTTTAAATGAAATCACAAAATTTACAGTATGTTATTTTGTCATTAGTACCTGGCTTTTAGCACAACTACATTATGAGTTTTTACATAAAGGTTTTTTGTTGCTTTTAAATTTAATTTATGTCTGTCAGAAAATCTTAGTTGTCAGTATGGTAAAGCAACTCTAATTTAAAAGTTTATTTAACTATATTGTCATAAATTTGAAGTTCGTAGCATGAGAAAATGACAGAACAGTAGATATCACGTTCTCCATATTAGCTCTCCTGTACAGTATAAAAACTTGTGTGTTTCTTCATGACATACTCAACTTTATCACATGTATTTATCTGGGTACCTTGACATAAAAAAATTACCCCATATTTTCCATAAATACTCCACAAATTCCATATCATGCCATAGTCCACCATATTTACTTATTCTACCGTACGCACCAGAAACTAGCGCTCATACATTTCCTATTCACACTGTTTCTATGTCATCATCTCTTTCCCTGTTTTTAGTCCAATGCCCACCTACCGTGTCGATGCCGACAAGGGCTTCAACTTCTCCTTGAGTGACGATGCTTTTGTTTGCCAGAAGAAGAACCATTTCCAGGTTACAGTATACATAGGCATGCTGGGTGATCCCAAGTACATCAAGACGAGTGAAGGCCTGCAGCCCATCGACTGCTTTTATCTCAAGCTCAATGGAGTGAAAGTAAGTGAAGGAAGGCAAAATTGTAAAGAAGGTGACGTGCAACAGCGATGCGACTGACCGTGCTGATCATTAGCTCACTGTGTTTTATATTATTAATTTGTTTTCTGAGGTTGAGGCCATGAATCAGTCCATTAGCGTGGAGCAGTCACAGTCCGACCGCAGCAAGAGACCCTTCAAACCAGTGCTGTGAGCCTGAACTCTTTCACTGAGGCAAAAATAGTTTATGAATTGAAACCAGAGATTTCATGACATCTTTGTGGTATTGTTTTTCCTAGGGTAACGTTGCCCGCAGAGCAGGTCACCAAAGTCACAGTAGGACGGCTCCACTTCAGTGAGACCACAGCTAATAACATGAGGAAGAAGGGCAAACCCAACCCCGACCAGAGGTGGAAGTCATACCGGCACTCATAAACATATGATTCAGTATGGTGACAAACACTAGACGTCACTTCTCCTGATGTTTTTGTCCCTCCAGATACTTCATGCTAGTGGTGGCACTGCAAGCTCAGTCCCACAATCAGAGCTACACACTGGCTGCTCAAGTCTCAGAGAGAATTATCGTCAGGGTAACGCCTTCCAGTCATCAATCACATCTCATAGAAAGTGACAACTTCCTCATTGTTACTGTATTTAAAATTATTTAGAAGAATGTAACACTGAAATTGCTGAAGTAGACTTCCTGCTGTGGTAAACCACAACATTACAGCATATTGTTATTTGCACAATTTATAAGCTTAAGAAGTATTTAATGGGCTATTTATGAAAGCTGCAACTCTTTCCCTTGTATTTAGTTATTGGCTACTGGAAACCAGCATAAACCTTTACATAATAGTTTATCCCATGATTCCAAATGATTCAATTCTTTGGTTGTTTTTGAGACCATGTTTTTGGTGGTGTTGCATTGTTTCTAATATTCTGTCCTCTCATGTGTACAAAGGACAGTAAGTTCTAATTGATTTACATGTATGTTAAAATATTGGATCATTTTTTAAAAATTGTGTTTTAGCTAATATTTACTCCTTGTCTCTGTGTAACAGGCATCCAACCCAGGCCAGTTTGAGAGTGACAATGAGGTGCTGTGGCAGCGTGGCCAACTGTCAGACTCAGTTTACCACCACGGGAGAGTCGGCATCAATACCGACCGGCCAGATGAGGCCCTTGTTGTCCACGGCAACCTGAAGGTTATGGGCTCCCTGGTACACCCCTCTGACATCAGGGCCAAAGAAAATGTACAGGAGGTCAGGATGAGCCTTGTTTAGAAAATGTGTGTGTGTATTTGTCTGATTATGTGTTTTTCCAATCCATCAATCTGCCTGTGTGTGAATCACGCCACTTTGTCCGTCCATAATGTATAACTTTGAGTTGGTATGTTGTCTTTCCATTATACTTGATCCAAGCACTTTCATCTACAATGTGAGCATCATGTTCATATCTCCCATCTGTATGGGTATCATTGTCATTTTGTCTGTGTGTAGGTGGACACCACAGACAATTTGAAACGGATTTCTCAGATGAGGCTGGTCCATTATCAGTACAAGCCTGAGTTTGCTGCCACCGTGGGCATAGAGAACACTGCAGAGACTGGTAACATACTGTGAAACTTCATAAATAACCTCTATTCAAATAGAAATGTTTGCTTCCCTCATCTCATTTGTATGTATACTGTACATCACATAATCATCTTAATGCATTAATATTTGATTTGTCATTGGCTGCATTTGCATTGATTTCTGCAAATGTTTTCTGAGTTCATGCAAGCTTTAGCAGGTCTTTTTGACCTCAGCATTTGTTACATCCTCCTTTAGGAGTGATCGCCCAAGAGGTGCAGCAAATCCTGCCTGAAGCAGTGAAGGAAGGGGGAGATGTGGTGTGTGCCAATGGAGAAACTATTCCCAACTTGTTAGTTGTCAACAAGGTAATAAAGCAACACATGTACACACAGAGACATCACCTCCATACGCATTATCTCACTACTTCCTCTAATTCCCCCATCTACTTCCTAAGGAACGCATCTTCATGGAGAACGTAGGAGCAGTGAAGGAGCTGTGTAAGCTGACAGACAATTTAGAGACTCGTATAGATGAGCTGGAACGCTGGAGCCGCAAACTGGCCAAGCTCCGGCGTCTTGACAGTATGAAGAGCACTGTGAGTGGAGGCACCGTCAGGTGAGAGTCGATAGAAATCCCCACAAATGTAAGACTAGGAGGGGTATTTAACAATGAAAGAGAGATTCTTGTATGTGTAGAAAGCTATTAATAAATTTCATGTGTTATTCTTGTCCATGAAGCCAATCAGGGAGTTATTTTAGCAGGACAGGAAGTGGACCACTGAAGAAGAAGACAGTCAAACATGGAAGCAAGGTCTGTGGTGATGCTGGTGTGTTTAAAGAATATTTTGGCTGTAACCACGAGGAAAACAGGTTTTATGTAATCTGTATCTTTGGTATTATTGCAGAACTCACCTTCAGATCAAGGGTGCATCAGCCAGAAATTTATGCAGGGGACCATCCTGGCACTCGTCATCATTATGGCATTCAGGTTAGACTGAGGTTTTTGGATAAGAGAAAACAGAATCCTGCTTCATCTGTGCAGAGTAATAACATGATTATTTGTCCCCCTTCAGCATCATTTCCATGTCTGTCCTTTATGTCCTGACTCTTCACCATAGAGGAGATATCACAGAAAAAGACGGGTATGTTCTTTTTAAGGATACAATAAATCAATTTCTCACCTTTCACCTTTATTATCTTTGTATGTATAATGATTTGTTCCTGCATTTGTAGCTATGTTTCTCCCTGTGTTCTCTACATCTCTTGGATGCCCATCTTCACTGCCACTGTCACTTTCTGTCCACCTGTCTGTCCATGGTATGCTCTCATCACCTGTCTTTCTTACTTCTTCATTACTCTGACAGTGTCTTATCTTTGACTGCTCTGTTTCTTTTACCCATTCTGAAAGGAGATCGTGAGTCACATATCTAAATTCAGTAGGTTTTGGATGTGTCGCTGTTGTTGCTATAACATGCCACTCACCTCCTGTACTGTGTCATCTGAACGACACAGGTCCAGAGCTGCACTGGGATCCTCACGCAATAGTCCATATACTCCTCTGTCTACCACCCCTGCACCAGGTTAGCAGAGATCCTTATTTAGTCAGTAGCAGTTTATCTTTCTGGGTTTTCAAAAGCACAGCAATTAACCAGCTCATTTAGAACATCATGTATATTTTGCTTTGATGTTGTCTCATTTTTCTGTCTCCATCAACTACTTCAGCTTGCTGTTCAACCACAGCCATAAACAACCAATCATCTACAGTTCTGACTTTAAGTAACAACCAATCCGCAGCAGGTAAGAAAGCCACCATTGACATACATTGCTTAGCAAACATGAAAAGTTAATTCAATCATTAATTATCTTGCGTCTCTAGATCTCGGCAGCCTAATTCCTACACCAGGTACTATCAATAAGAAGGCCAAGTCCAGACCAATGGACAAAGATGGCCGCAACAGGAACCGCCTTAGCCACACTTCAGCACCCTTGTACTTTGCCAAGTCAAAAAGGCCTCCTACTGACCTGGATGGGGTGGGAGCTGCTACCAACCATCTGCCTGGTGGACAGCAGCCATCGCCACGCAGACAGCGTAGCATACACACTGAGGGTAAATCCACAAACACGACCCAGACACAGCAATTAATATGCAAACATATCACATGCAGTATGCAAACACGGTCAAGCCTTTTGTTTGACTACTGCAAACAAAGTGAGTCTACAGAAGACTGAATGTGGTTGCAGTTGCTCATAATTCAACTTTCTTGCAATTATAGGAGGAATTTCAGCTCCACCTTTGATTGGTCTACATATTGTGGAGACAGACCAAGAGATCACAGCACAAAGTTGTGCAACATCTGTGAGCTGCAGGTGTGTACTAGAAATTTGAGTGTGAAGTTAGCATCGTATTTTAACACCTCTTATGCAATCAAGGAATCAAATTCAGGTATTTGTGTGCTGATGCCGTTTTTCTCCTTGCTGACTCTAGCTACACATTATCACTCCACGGGAAAAGAAACTCCTCCATCTCACAAATCACTTTGCACATGACGTAAGTACACACAGAACCCAGAACGCTATGTACATAATTACACATGCAGCTACAAACTAGAACTTCATTTTTATCTACACTTAACAGTTTTTACTGACATAAAGTATATGTGATCAACTGCAGGTTGAGTAACAGTGTGTGGGTACGACAATGTGGAGCCACCAGGGGACGTTTATGTCCTGACCACACAGAGCGAGAGCTCAGTGGTGGACAGATTACATCAACAAAGGTGCATAATGTTATAGCTAATCCAATTAACCATCATATAATCACAACAAATTTCCTTTTTTGGCAATTTGTCACTAAGGTTGTTAGTTCTTTCATCAATACTGTGTTTTATTTTCAGCTACTTGTTAGTCCCGATAAGGGGACTCATCATCTGTGGTCAGTGCCAGTGCTCTCTTTCCAGGACATCACCTATCACTTCCGTGTCTCCTTGTCTGTGAGTAAACCTCATATATAAGGGATGTTCAGTAACAGTAGACATTCTTTTGTTGCTCTGTTTTCTTTGATTCATTCAGCATTATGGTAGGATTCAACATCCAGTCTGACATTTGAGTCGGTCTGATTAATGACTGACCAGTAACTGCATCTCCATGTTTTTAACTGACAGAGTGAAGTGAGTTGTGCCACTGAAGGAGAGACTGAAACGAAGTCCACCTCGTACTCTGACTACCATTTTCTCATTCAAAGCAGCTGTGTGTGAAGAGGAAGTTGATCAAGACCAGTGCCTTTAAAATCCAGCATATTTCTTCCTTGTGGCGCCATTTGAACGTCATTTTGATGGGATATGCCTCTGTGCCATTCTTGTACATTATTTTTAAAGAGACTATAGTACAAATTATCTACCACTGCCCTCCTGTAATCCTCTGCATATGTCTATGAATTCAGATGTTTTTACTGAGATCACTGGCATGTGAAACACTGTTTAGCTTTTTTTTTTTTTTTTTTTTTTTGTATCTGCCTTTGCGGGATGTCAGCAAAACATCACTGTAAATGAAAACTGTGTTGTGTCACTTTTGTTTTATGTGAACAAGTAACATCCATGACTTTCCAGCCCTTTTTTTTTTTTTTACTAAATCAGTGTCTTCCAACCTTAACACATTGATATCAGTTTTTAGAATTGAAGTTTGCAAATGAAGTTCAAGCTAAGAAGATATTGTCCTGTGCATATATTTTTTTGTTCTGTAATCTTGCCAATCTGTCTGTACACTGAAACCAATATCAACTGAAAACAAGAAACACTCTTCCTTAGTTTTATACACTGAAAACGAGATCATTGTTTTCTCTGGAAACCCACATCCAGAATATACCTCAGTAGTGCATCATACTGAGAAATCCTGGACCTCTACAGTGGCACATTGTGTTTTAGGCTGTCTGCATGACTAAATTACACACTGCCTCCTCATGCAGCATCTGACTGAGGAAGAAATAATGTGTAGTATTCCGAGGAAGTGAGGTACTGAGGAAGAAGTAATATGTAGTGTTTGTTTCTCAATTGCTAAACTGAATGAAACATGAAATTGTTATGTGTGTATGACATAAAACCCCTGAGAAGCAGTTTCACTGGATGTCTGATAAGACTGGATAAGGACACAAATCACTGGAAACAACGCACAGAAGTAGGAACACTGAAGGCCTTTGGCATCTGATAGTGGAGTTGCTTTATGTTTATTTCAAGAAACACTGGAATAGCTTACACTGTATTTTTCTAACTGGACAGAATGCTGGCAAGGCAAAAAACAAAAAAAGGGGCATATCCTTTCAGGTGCATGCCAAATCATTCAAAATGATGCATCTCAGCTAAGAAACTGCTTCAGCTATGTTAATTCCATTGTAGCAGGCTGATCATAAAGCAAAGGAAAATGTCCATTCATCTGTAGACATTCTGCAGAGAATAATGATATTATACACTGGATTCTTTCATTACTTCTCTTTTAAACAATGTTCCCTGTGCCAAAAACTGTGGATAACATCTTTAATATAAATATATATTGAACTGTGTAATATAGATAAATCTTTTTCAGTTTTATTCTTGTGTTATTCTCCATAAACTCCCAAACATATGCATTGATTATCATTGTTTATCATTATTATTGATTATCATTGCTGATATCTGCATTCAGAATGGAAAACAATGATAGTGAATCTCATGACTCATGATTAAATTGGAAAAACAGCCATGATATAAATTAATTATACAATTATTCATAATTTGACAACATTGTACAATGCTTTCAATATGATTATTATGACTTAAATGTATACACTGTGTGGTTTTAGCTTATTTATAATGCACCAGCTAGCATAATGAAACTATTGTAGCACTTTCTGCACTGTATATATGAAATGCTTTTGCTCTGTCCCATGCACGCAACAGGTTTCAAATCCTGTGGCAGAATTGCATTATAAGTCACTGTATAGCTTAATTTTGTAACAACCAATGTTTCTTTTTAAAATGATGTGTTTTATCATTTTGTTTTTATTGCTCTTGTTTTGTTGTATTATCAGTAATACATTAATTTTTTAGCCATTGGAGCCATTTCACTTTGTTTTTAACAGAAAAGATTAATAGGCAAGTAAGTGTATCATATCTCACACACACACACACACACACAAAGCTTTTTAATTGTACCACATTTTCCAAGTAAAAACGGCAGCCATAATTCTAAAATTTGTTGTGTACTATAATATCAGTACTGCATTAATATCACTACTCCTTACTCCACCACTGTCTTCCCTGTTTTTTTTACTAGCCTCATAACATTTCAGCGCTCTTGTCAAAATTATTCTATAATAATACGAATACACGCAGTAAATAAAGTTGTGATTAAACTTCCTGTTGTGCTTTATTACCCCACAGTTCTATGAACTGAGAACCAGTTGCCCACTTGGTCCACTAGAGGTAGAATAACGTGTGTTAACAGTTGTTAGATAAAATTTGTTTTTATGCCCTGGGTTTAGCCTTTCAGGGGCAAAATTCGCCAACCTCAATAAGCGTCACCAAGCAAATGAAACTTTTTGGGGGTAATGGGCGGATAATTGAATTCGAGCCAATCCAAGCAAAAGGAGGTTTGTTTTCACCCATAATATTAATGGTCAAACGAAGCAGTGAGAACAATAATAATAAGACAAACCTCAGGTGAAGGCAACTGAGTAAAGGTGAAGAGATGACCAGAGAGAAAACAAATCATTACTAAATAAACTAAAAAGGCATACAAACATATCAACTTAATGTGGAGACAATAAAAATACATAGTTAACATGGTTATTTCTGTCTATCAATATATTAGTACAGAGCCTTTGGTTGTTCAATAAAGTTTAAAATTTCAAAATGATACTGACTAATACTGGCAATTAACTAGGAGTAGGTTAAAGAATTTACATTTATGAATGTCAGTTTTTTATGTTTAAATTTATTTTTTTAAATGAATAGAAAAAAGTCTCAATGAAAAAAAATGTAAATATGTCTTTCAAACTAAATGCATACAGCTATTAATGAAATTAAAGTACGGGAAGAAAATTGCACCGAAAAAGATCTGTACAATGTTATAAATGAAAAAATAGGAAATACAATAGGAATACAATTTACAGAGTTGCTGCGAACAGCTTCTTACAATTTATTATATATTAAAAATAAATAAATAAATAAAAAAAAGATATATTTTTTTAATCATTTTTTATCAAAAAAAATATAATATATATATATATATATATATA
>VXCM01003138.1:0-34325 GCA_014773175.1 Lucifuga dentata | reverse complement strand
TTTTTTTTTTTTTTTTTTTTTTTTTTTTTTTTTTTTTTTTTTTTTTTTTTTTTTTTTTTTTTTTTGGCTGCCTGAAAGCTTGCACTCGGGGTAAAAGAGTTCCTTAACAATGATGTCACGTAAACGTCACTAAAACACCAGAAGTGCTAATCAGTACGTGGCCTTTTCCTCTTGGATCCACAGAAGCTAGAGCACCTCTTGATGACAAAATGGTAAATGACTGATTTTATCCAGTTTATCCAACTTTAAATGCATCATTTAATTGTATTTTGTGTTTGCAATTTCATCAGGAAAAAAACATTCGCTCTTCATGTTAAAATTATGTAACGCATGCTAGCAGGGATAGCCTCTCGTATCAAACTGACTGATTTAGCGGTTCTGTTCAAACGAAATCTGACAGCAGCTATTATCATTATTGCAGTTTTTTTTTTTTTTAATGCATTTCAACGAAACACTCGAGTGTTTTTCTTTGCTTCGACTTCAGGAACTGGAGGCCATGACCAGATACACCAGCCCGGTGAACCCGGCTGTGTTCCCCCACCTCACTGTGGTGCTGCTGGCTATCGGCATGTTCTTCACTGCCTGGTTCTTCGTGTATCTTTTCCACCCCGCACTCCACGCTGCGTGTGGTAAACATAAAACAGTGACTTAAGATGACTCCAGAGACTTAAAATGTTGTTGAGATGCATAGCATGTACCTTTAGTAGTATGTGGTTTTGTCAAAGTTAAGCTAACAGCGCGTGATAATGCAGTTGATGCAGCGTGGATTGATTTGTAAATCATACAAGATGAATGCAGTCATGTGAGGGAGGAAAACTCCAACAAATAGCTGGACTGCGTCACATAAAGAGTTTGTAATGTTTTGTCTGCCTCACACACATACAAGAGGGAAAATATATTAGAAACGTCTTTAAATACAGTATAATGCAGTCCAAAACAACATCAGTGGCTGTAATTCTCAAAAATGAATTTGAGTTTAAACAGTCTTAACTGTCAGCAAAACTAAAACAGATAAGCTTCAAAAATAACGTGATTCACTACAAGCCTGTTGTATTGGATGGGACTAAATTTATAGTCTATACAATTAAGTTTATATTTGTTGAAATAAGGTTTTATTATTTAATAGGCCTTACTGCACAGTACAGTTGTGCCTTATTGTACAGTTGCACAGTTGTGTGTGTGTCGCTGCCAGTGGCTGTACAAAATAGATACAGAATCAGTGTAGCATTTAAAGGCATCCATGATGCAAATAGTGCTACACCACTACCCATAATGAAAACTCAAGCTTTGATTCTTCCAACAATCTCTCATTGTTTGGCAGGTTTTTGATTGATTTACTGATTGATTGGCCTATTTTTACATTTTGTTCAGTTGAAAACTACAAATGCTAATTTAATGCAGAAACAAATTATCAATCATTTTACACTGAAACTATGGACAAGTACACAATTGGCCTGTTTCAGAATTTAGTTTATGCACATTTGTATGAACTTGCCCTTAACTTTTTGTCAGCTATGAGGTGACTTCAACAAAATACACCAGGGACGTGTACAAAGAGCTGCTGATCTCCCTTGTGGCCTCACTTTTTATGGGCTTTGGTGTACTATTCCTACTACTCTGGGTTGGCATCTATGTATGAAGGTACATTTAAAGACTTGTCTTCCAAAAGTCTATCATTTGTCATTAGTAGCATACATGACAAGCTAATCATTTTGTTCTCATTCCCACTTTTTTCCTCCAGTTTTTACTGTGTTAAAGAAATGAAACACATTCCAGTGGATGGAAGAACATCACATATAAGAAGATTTGGATTTTTGAATCAGACTGCACTGATGACAATTTGGGATCATATGGACTTGGGTTTTTGTTTTCATTAGTAAAGAGGACTTTGTAAAACTTTTGGCGTAGAGTCTTTCTGGTGATTACCCTGATAGCTGCAGCCATTCCAAAATCTAGTTCACGGACTTGAATAGCTGCACAGAAATTGGATTAGTCATTTTGTAGGCAGCAGACCTGAAGTTTACAGGGCCTTAACCTGCAGGCCTGTGAAAATAAGTTATATCACACACCATATACCATTTCTGGTGAGTGTTAGTGGCATGTTAAACCTTAATCCATGATTAATCTTTGGGTTAAAAATAGAGCAGACTGCCTCACCTTGTCTCCGGGATAATACTGGCTACCTTGTGATTAAGGATTACATCAAGATGAAATAAGGATTATTTAATAAAAATAGCAGGAACACTGAGAAATAAATGAATTTACATAAAATTACAATTGGCATATTGAAATGGCATTAACTATGAATACAGTAGAAACTTTACATTAGGTAAAGTAAACAAGGAGTAAAAAAAATAAAGCAATTTCTACATATTGTAGTACTTCAAAGTCATGGGAAGTATGTCAACATGGGAATTATTGCCTTTTATAAACAGTTCTTTCCTGAACTTTTGACATTCTGTCAATGAGCTTCCTTCCCACTGCTGTCCAGATTGATTAAAGGTCACTTTGTTTAACAGATTCAATCCCAAAATCATTTCAGCGCTGCCTGCTTAATAGCCAGTACAAAAAGTGGTTGATGCTTCTCTTCATCCAACACCTTTGGAAGATGCCTCAAACTGTACAGGTATTGACCTGCTGCCAGAACTGTATATGTTTAACACTGTGATACTTTCTTTTCAAGTATCAATAGAAGTAAAACAACCATTTCAACTTTCACAATAACCAATGATGCCCAGTGTCATTTTGTGAGATGGGCCTTTCTTGGGAGATTATTCTTGAGATTTCTCAAAGCTGTCCCCTCTTCACTGACGAGCTCTGATAAAGGCATCTCGCAGCCACGGAGAGGCCTCGTAGAGCCTCGGATCTCCGAGATACTCAGCTGTGCGTTTGTATAAGTAATAATACAACACTGCAACTGGAAACACAAATAACATATAATTATTCACCAGATCAAAAGATAATACATATATAGATTGGTTGGAATTGTAGTTTAATTGACCATTTACCTGTTCTCTGGAAAACAAAGAGAGCTTGAAGGCCATCTGTCCATACAAAATGATTTGACTCCACCCATCTTAGATTCTACAAAAAAAAAAAATAGAGGTATAAGGTGTAGTTTGAATCAGTCATCAGATGCTATTTATTCTTTCCACAGATCCAATTGCTTTAAATATTTCTAACATGAGCTGCCTGTGAAGGTGTGTGACAGCATACCAACACCCAGCAGTGGAAGGAGATGCTGAGAGCCAGGTAAATGCAGGAGAACAGCATCAGAGCCCTGAACTGCTTCAGCAGCAGGGACACCAGGCCCACCTGGAACACGTAGGTGTTGAACAACATCAGCAGGATGATGATCATGTTGAACAAGATGGCAGTGTCCTGAATGCTGTGGAAGTGTAAAAAAAAAAAAAAAAAAAAGAAAAAAAAAAGTGTGTGTGAAGAGTGATACAAAGGAGAAGCTCATGTAAAGGGCAGATTGTAACTCAAAATTGAAGCTTAGATATTGATGGGGTATGGCAACGTTAGTCAATAAACAAAATAATACTGAAGAAATGTAAATAATAAAACTGTTGAAATAAACAATAGCATTTAAATGAATGGTTACTGAAAAAGGAGACATGGAACCTCAAAGTCCTCACCCAAACAATGTGCAGCCTTGGCAATTCTCTATTTTTGGCTAGGCAACGTTCATCAAATTATATAATTTAGCTAGCTTAATCGTCAACTCTGCTGTTTTCTGTTTTTCAATCCAAATATATGAGCTCTTAAATACTGTATGTCACAGTAAAACAGAAAAGAGTTCAGTGTAGGGTCACAGTTATGTCCATCATCAGTATTATTTTGTTTTTCAATCGATTGAAAAAAACATCAAAAAAACATCTGTAAAACATCAAAAATGATCAGAAAACCCCATTTTACATCACCACAAAACAACGTGGTGTCTTGAAATTACTTGTATATTACAGCCAGAAACCCATTTGTTTATAATATTATAAAAGATGATGTGAAATGGAAAAAGGGTAGCATGTTGTAATGGTTCATATTCATCTGGCTAACTTATCGATTAATCAGTTCATCCTTGGCTTACATGAAAAGTACGAGCTGGATGACAGGCGTCTCCCTCAGTAGTTCACTGAAGGAGTTCACAAAGAGGTCATAGGCCAGCAGGGTCATCTGGATCAGCAGCACCAGGGAGTAGTTTCCAGTGTGGAGCATCTTCAGGAGCTGATCCCGTTAAACCACTTACACTTGTAAACCACTGTTTTGATGGTCTGAAACCACCAAGCTTCACTGTCTCTTCTGGATGTTTTGATTTACACAGCAGCAACGCATGTAATTGATTGTGCCATAGCTTGTTTCTAAAGCTTAAATCCACGCTATTCGGGCCTTCACATAATCCTGGAGGCAGATAATAGACTTACTGACCGAGGTCTCACTATCTCATTTCCAATTAATTACGGGCAGAGCTCACAGATTTTTCCACTGATTCACTCCAGCCAAGTTTACTAGGACAACGTTAACCTCAACATCGGCTCTTCTGCGTTTCAAAATGGATTTATCCGACGGCTTCTTGCCGATGAAATTTGAAAATCGTTCATTTGGAGGAAATAAAAAAAAGCAAATAAACCGCTCTTAATGCTTTTATCCACAAAACGCTATAGCTAACAAAGCTTCTGCTGCTTTTCAGCTGCAATTTCAGCATTTCCGTAAGTTCCATGGTAACGCAACTACCCATTACCGTAATAATGGGGTTACAGCTCCTCGTCATATTCATATTCCTTATTCCTCTCTATTCTGGGTAGTATTCTACGTAGTTTAGAGACCGCTTGCTATGTTGACTTTATTGTTTTTCAGACTTAAATTATTTATAAATACAACGAGGCTGGTAATTAGACATTAAAAAAAAAAAAAACACGGAGAAAATCAGTTTGAGCTTGAAGACTACACTGAATATTACGGTAAACACCAAAAGGCTAGCTCTTCACTGCCACCCAGTGGCCAAAGTCAGCATTAATGTGAATTTCAGTGAAGTGATCAAAGGTAGTGGACACCTGCGTTCAGTACGTCGAGGGTGAGTTCTCAAACTTTACACAACTTCGCTGAATTAACATTAAATACAGCAATGTCAGGCGTTTAGAAAATGAGACAGCGCATATTTTTCACCTTTTATTTGCTGTTGAAAATCGACAGTCGAGTCATTCTTGTGTATGAGTGCGTTTTTTTTGTACGTCTTGAAAAAATAAATGTACATTGCTTCATTCCGTTGGCTCTGGCTGCGTCGGTTAGCAAACTTAATGGTTTGTTTGGTCTACCATAGTTTGTTGTAATGTTTTTGAATCAAACTTTGGAAACATCCTAAACGTTAGTCTTAATGACGTAATATTGTCTCTTCAACTTTCTCTTTTATAACAGCTGTAGCTGATAAGGTGTTTTCTAGCAGCAAATGTTCTGTAACATTACAGATTGAACCCTCTAATGTTTGATCAGTGTCTGCTGTACAATATGTCGCGTTATCTGTCAGTTTAAGATCTCCTTTTCCCTGTCTGTGAGAGCTGCTCCACCTTGCACCACACACCGACCTTGTAAAATACTGTGTGAAGCTAGGTGTGTAAGTTTATTTGAACTTTGGCGTGGCTGTTAGCTTGAGTTTGGTTTGATTTATAAAATCCTTAACAGATGATGTTTACATAACTCTTACCAAGAATCTTAGCCCATCTCCTGTGTTATAATGTCGTTTTTGGATGTTTCATAAATTATCATTATCAGTACTGTATTTTGTTAGTGTTTAACACTTTGATGAGTGTGCATAGGGAGAATATTTAATTTAAAACTGAGGTAGATCGATCAGCATTACTAAACCCTGGATACTTTGCATAGTTTTTAAACAAAATAATATAATTGAAACAAATACGTTTATGATGATTTATGTTATGTTCTTCCCGTACAGTTATAAATGCCATCTAATTTAACAGATGGATGTTTCTGATGTAGGTATAGCTATCATAAATCAATTTATAAATGTCCATGGAGATACAGGAGCTTATTTTTCCCCCATAGTTCTTAGCGTAAAATTGTTGGCAATTGTAGTACTTTTGACAATGCAAACAATTGCAAATCCTTTATTTGCATCTCCTTTCTGTGGCTTTCTTCCCTCCCCTCCAAGTACACAGTCACTCTCCTCACATGATACCATCCTGTTTTTTTCCCCTACATCCTGGAGCACAGTGACGGTTATTGCTATAATGCTGGTAATTTATTTAAGTTGTCCTCATCTAAATTAATAGGGCAAATAAAGATGAGCAGTTTTGCTGGAAGGCTTAAGGTGTATGCCACACCTAGCCAAGCAGACATATTTAAAACTTAGGATAATAATATATTCTCAGTTAACATTATCATTTCACTAACTGGATTCCTCAAAAAGTAATTTTAGCTGTGGACATGTCCAACACATGATGTGTACACACATGGGTCAGTTTGTTCTTCTCCTCATGTTTGATAAGGGAGGACCCGTAGGACTCACTTCCAGATATCTGCCAGCACTAAAGAAGGTACAAAGTGTCTTGTAATGGATTCCAGTTCATCAACAAAGGAAAAGTGAATGTCTTCAGGCCCTCTGACAATAAATAACATTTTAAAAAATTAAGACTCCACCTACTCCGAGGGAAAGTACCAGTAGGTAAAACAGTCGTGAAGGGTGACATTAAATGACAGAAGGGTGCTTAATGGCCTACACTTACACCCCATACTCCACCCATATGTCTCTGTACCTTCACAGTAATGTCTAAGTGGCTGAAGGATGGCGAAGTGCTGGTGGGACAAGGTAGTGCTGAGGTGAGCCCTAGATCATGGAGTGCGAATGTCAGGAGCCACAGACCAGGGTGGAGCCGTGGCCAGCTGGCTTCACCCGGTACCAGAGAAGCGGTGTCAGGAAGCCCACAGACAGAAACTATGGACAAGGCCAAGGAGCTGTTTGTGCTGTGTGATAAAGAGGGGAAAGGGTTCATCACAAAGCAAGATATGCAAGTGAGCAGCTAGTAGCTAAAAACATCAAATTTAGTCTAAATGTGGATTCTTTAACTTCCTATAATATTATTTCTCTTTTCTGGTCAGAGACTACAAGGGGAGTTACCACTGTCCCCTGAACAACTGGATACAGTCTTTGAGAGTCTCGATCGGGAGAGTAATGGATTCCTCACTCCTGTTGAGTTTAACACAGGACTTGGTGAGTGTAGACGAGGGCTGCAGCTAATGATTATTTTCTTCATCAGTTATTATCTATGTTTGTTTAATTAATAAATTCTTGAGTATATAAAAAAAATGAAAAGTGATAAAATGCCTACAAGTACACTAAGCTCACACTAAGCTCAAAGTGGTACCTTCACACTGCTTATTTAGTCCAAAAAAATATGTCAATTCAATTTCAAATGATATGAAAAAGAGAAAAAAGAAGTGCTAAACAAGAATTAATGAAATATTGAGATCATTGATTGATTTTCTGTCAATTGATTAATTGGCTTCCTGTTTCACCACCTGTGGAGGCCTTATCAAGTTTAGCCATGGTATCCCATGAACACTAATGATTTAAGGTCACTGTTCCCTCGGACGTCCAAAGGAACAACTGCAGTTCCTTCACAAACATGTCATTTCTGTGCTCCTCTGTGTGTCGCGTAGGGGAGTTGACGGGGCTGGAGGAAAACAGAGCTCAGAGTCAAGATGAGGCAAAAGACGATCAGGACCAGGTCGACTGGACCCAGGACCCTGCTGCAGTCAGATTTATAAACGCAGTGACGGAGCTGGGTGCTGACAAACTCGTCACAGAGTAAGACCACTGTCATACAATCATTGCCAATACGGTGCATCAAGGAGTTCACTCTAATCATGCAAGTCACAGTTTTTAGATGAGCATACACAGTGTATGGATCCCAATCTATTAGGTTTTTCTACTGTACATGTTATTTAGGTTTGATGTCCTCAGTCTAACAGTTGTGTGTTGTGTTGTGTTGTTTTGTGCTGTGTGTTACCGTGTTGTGCCATGTTGTGCTGCTGTTGTGCGACAGTCAGTGGGAGCTCTTTTCTCTATGGTATGAGCTTCAAAGAGACAGACCAGAGCTGTTGAGTGTCCTCGAAGACATCCTGATCCACGCCGTGTCCAATTTACAAGACTCTATCAAAGAGAGAGACCGTCTGGAACAAGTGCTACGCAGGTCACTACCAACTGACTTTCCCATAGCTTCTCTATATGCTCCAAATGTTATTGCTTTATTCTGATTTGATGTGATCTGTTTCAGACGGGAGTGTGAGCATGATCAGGTTGTTCGAACCTTATCTGAAGAAATGGAAAGCCAGCTCAGAGAGGAGAGAGAAAAACACCTAGCGCAGGTAGAGACATAACACTGTCTGATTCAGCATTTGTGCTGTTTAAAGGACTGTACCATCCATTTTGCATGTTTGTGCCTATTACATTCAATTTTCGTACATGTTACGTTACTGACAATCATTTCCCAAAGGATAAAAATCATATTTCAGCTTTCCTGATATTTTGCTAAATCTCTCAATCTTCCGAAATCAAATATTCAAGCGATACACCCACCTTAAAAATCAATGTTTCCCCTGCTAATAGTTATGCAGCCTTATGAAGTCACAGTCATTTAAATTTTTCAATAAACGCAGGTCTTCTTTTGGGACTATATTCCCCAGTGGAGACATACATTCACTCCACACTTTTTATTATGCTTAAACAGTAAAATTACTTTTAAAAAAACCTGAATACACATCTTGTTCATGATGATGGATTATCCAAAGATGGACTATCCCAAGAACATTTCAAGTATCAACAAGTTGATTTTAATAGCGTACCAGAATGAACTGAAACCNCCAAGAACATTTCAAGTATCAACAAGTTGATTTTAATAGCGTACCAGAATGAACTGAAACCAATGGGGGACTGGAAGGTCGAAGAAAAAAATTTTAATTCACTGTCAGTATGCTTTGGGAAATGATTGTCAGTAATGTTACATGTATGAAAATTGAATATATTAGGCTCAAACATGCAAAATGGATGGTATGGTCCTTTAACTGTGCAGCTTAAGTAGTGATCATCACAATTGCATTTTATGAATTTATTGTGAAATCAAGGACAGTATTAGACAGAAGGACAGAGGCCAACAGCTCCAAGTGGCACTAAAGATGCGAGAGCAAGAACTGGAGACTACACTGACCAAACAGAAAGAGGTAAGCACGATATTTAAATATCATTTCTATTTATTTTTGAATCGTCCCATAGTATAAAGAATGACTCAAATGGAAATATACATAGACAAAGATAGTGCATCTTTGTATAAAGCTGGAGAGCAGAATCTGGCTGTTGAGCTGTGAGCACGTGAAGATGAAGGAGCGAAACGAGCAGCTTCAGCACCTCAACGTCCAGCTGCAGGAGCAGGTGGAGAGCAGCAGACAGCAGCTGAAGGCTGCTGTGGGGCAGCTCAACATGCTGCAGCTCAACGCCGCCCAGGAACAAATGGCCAGACAAAGGTAAGACAGTGCTGATGGATTAATACGATACTTAGATTGGAAATGTTGAGACACTGAAAACTGTGATATTGTCTCTCCTTGTGGCATGACGGAAATCAGGATTTAATAATAGCCGTTTTGGAGATATTTCTTAATGCATAACTGTTGTGTGACAGCTCCTGTCACACTCCTGGCAGCTGATCTGATGTTCTTTGGAAAAATGTCATAAATTAACTCATGATGTTTGTTTTGCTATAGAAATGTGATGAAAGTGACTAAGAACATACAGAAAGAAAAGGATAGTCTTTTTAGACAACTCGAGCTATTGAGGTAAGTCTTTACAGCATATCTGAGATGTTACTTAAGCTCTCATCTCCTTTTGCAGCAAGATCTTTGTTGATGAAAGAAATTTTTTTTTTGGGGGGGGGGTAAAAATTCATAGATGAAAACCAAAATTTGTGCAGGTCTGTATACTGCATGTCTTTATGCATTCACTCTAAAATAGGAAACCCACATGTTTTTCTCATTGTCTCAGGGATATGAACAAAAGGTTGCGAGATGAGAAAGATGTCCAGCAGTCTCAGAAGACGGTCAGTCACAGACGCTCTGTCCTTCCTTCTCTGCCATTAACTTATTACCTCTGTGAAGACTTTTGTTCTCAATGGACACAGCCAATTTATCCAGGCTAAGTCTCCCAGCTTTCTTCCACCATCTGGACAGTCATTATTAAAGTGGGCAGCTCTTCCTGTTTGGTTATTGATTGAATTTGTGATAATGTCATTGCATTAGAATTTTCTGCATCAGTGAGGCTGGTTTTTGTTTTATTTTTTGAGCTGTGGTGAATGAACTGAACAGTTTTGATTATAAAAGACATTTATTCTGTCCTTTGCCAACTTGGAGAAAAGTTATATGTTTAAGAGTAACTCTGTATATATAACTATTTATGCAGATGAATTTATGTGGTATAGTATTTTACCAAAACTCTTATTTATCACACCTCAAGAAAAAGTGCTATTCTTGTATCTCTCACTCATCCTGTTTCTGTCAAGTGTGAACTGTCTACTGTAAATACAAACTCTAGCTGCTTTTTTCATTTAAACATCTGCAAGTCTCATCTTTGACACAAGAAAAACATGACAAAGAACACAATTTAAAGGATCACACCAATGATTTTGCATGTTTGAGCCCAGTGAATACAACCCACATATACATTACTTCCAACCACTTTCCAAAACATACTACTGGAGTGGTACATTTTAAATTTGTTTTTCCTACTTTCCAGACAGAGATTGATTTCAGTTCATTCCAATATGCTATAAAAATCAACTTGTAGAGACTTGAAATGTGCTATGAGCTAGGTAATCCATCACAGCAAACAAGACATAGTTATTATCTTTTGTCAAAGTTACTTAATTTAACTGATCCAGCGTGGAGTCACAGGAAAAAAAAAAAAAAAATTCCCCAGCAGAGAAAATAGTCCCAGGAGAAAACTGCTTTTACTGAGAAATTAAAACAACCGTGTCTTCTACAATTGTGCACAAGCAGCAGGCAAAACTTTGATGTATCACCTTAACATTTGCTTTTGAAAGATTAGGGAACTTGGCAAAATAACATGAAAACTTAAACAGTTTAATGCTTTGGAAAATGTTGGGCAGTAATGTAATGTGTATTTTATTGGGCTCAAACATTTATGGTCTAACGCAATTGCCCACATTATAGCACAACGAATGCCTGTTGTTTGTTTTTGTATTAATTCTACAAATTTTCGATTAAGGTTATTATTGATTATGATGTTCAGTTACTTTGCAGCAGAATAAATGTCACATTTGGACATAATTCTGGCTTTTTCTGCATTTATATTCTCTGTAATTTGCTATATAGAAAACTGTAAATTTACATAGGTTCCAGATTATCTAATCATAGTGCATCCACAGAGGTATGACTATAAAAAGCATAATGCTACTCATTTCTTTTGCCTCACTTTCTATAAAAACAGTTTAGAACAGAGACGCTGCAGAAGGTCAGTCATAGGGACAAGCCAATCAGAAGGTTTGAATTATCAATTATCTGAAACATCTGAATCTACAGATATCATCTTTGTAGTTCTGTGTTGGATTCCCACAGAGGAGACTGATGTTGTGTATTTACTGATGCTGAAGACAGCTGAGACACATCCAGTGAGTCGGAGCAAGACAGAAAGACATCACCAACCCTCATGCAGAGTCAGGTCTGAAAATGCTGAACAGACTCGAGGACAGGAAGTGCAAATATTAAAACATACTCCCCACTAAAAGCAAAAGAAAAAAATATATATTTAAACCAAAATGTTAAGTTTGATGCTTTTACTTGAATTCTAGAGCAAAATTGGTAGTCCTCAGCAAGTATTCAATAAGGTATTAGTGGGTAGCTTGGGTGGGTAGGAACTCCTTCATCCACTACAGCACCGGCCACATCTCCACTACAAGCACTGCTGCTGGTAACCCACTTCTTTTGTTGTTACCGTATCACAATAGGCTCGTCAGTGTGTTTCGATGAAGTGTGATGCACGTCCAGCAGTCTCTGGTTGCTTCTAAGAACAGATTACCAGATGAAGACTCTGACTCTGGGCTCCACTACCTTCACCCTGCAGCCCTGGGGACGCTGTAGGACAGGAGAGGTCCAACATGACACAAAGTCATCTGCTTGTTTGGCTTTACACTTTGTTGCCAATCCTGAAAGTCTATCCAGTGATTACCACATGATAGCCTAATTTCCTGGGTGTCATATATTTTCTTACATCTCTATGTTTTCACCTTTCCCCTTTTTGCAGCATCACCCAGTAGTACCATAAGACTGACTCCTTGAACCCCCTCCTTCACCGAGGATGGATGGATTCTGTGAAGGTGAGTGGATAGAGATGTCACGGGTGGTTTGACGTGCAAACACACAAAACAATTTCTCCCACTTTGAATGCAGGTTATAGTCAGTACAGCAATATGAACCTCTATAGTCATTAATGCCATCTGAGTAAATTTTAATAATTCCCTTTTAAGATTTATTCAGTATTATTCAGTAATGTAACAGCATTCTTCACAGTTGGGAGGAGTGTATTTGCTGTAGTTTTCAACAGTAATACACTGAGGAAAGTGTCTAAACTGCTGTGTGTGCGTGTGTGTGTGTCCTAGGAGAAGATGTGTGCAGGAGCAGTGCTAATGCTGCTGGGGAACAAACAGGACGTGGGAGACAGTCACAGGAGAGAAGTAACAACAAGGGAGGGACAGAAGCTGGTGGAGGTGAGAACCATTTGAATATTCAAACGTCCTACAGTGATTTGCTCATAATATCACTGCTGAGATGTGAAAAATATCTTTAGACTTAATATTGCTTTTTTATGTTACTGGTCGATGCAGCAGTAACAGGCTGTGTTTTACTTTGCTTATTTCATGTATAGGAAGTTGTATGTCTGCATTCTGTTTGTATCAGGATGACGTGTTGGCATGCCATGAAACTTTGTCAGTGTCTGAGTGGTATTACGTTTTCTTTGCTGTGGCAGTTGGATGGAGGTGAATCCCAAGTCCAAAGTTCTTACATTTATTTAATTTGTAGACAGACATTACTTTATGAAGAAGTTTACTGTTTGGTTTTGTATATTCTTGATTCATCAAATAAATTTTGGTA
This sequence comes from Lucifuga dentata, assembly GCA_014773175.1. Classification (NCBI taxonomy): domain Eukaryota; kingdom Metazoa; phylum Chordata; class Actinopteri; order Ophidiiformes; family Bythitidae; genus Lucifuga; species Lucifuga dentata. The sequence goes on along the minus strand of VXCM01003138.1, from coordinate 21,155 downwards.
ATTGCTCTGACTTCACAGCCCTTTTAAAATTTCTCAACAGCCTGCTTGTGTTTAAGTGTTACAAGAGGTCTTGTGCTGGAGAACCAGCTGGGGGCAGCCATGCACTTCATCCAGCTTGTGGTGGGACAAGCTGACCTGCTCTGCCAAAAGAGGACAGACGCTCAGGCGTTTGGGAAGGAGGTTTGGGTCTGAGTGTCAACTGAGGACTTCCACTGTTGCTGTCAACCTTCACAGAGAGAGGAGAGCAGGGTTACTGGGAGCTTGAAAGACATTACCCCGATAATCTACATCCTTCAAGGCCCACCATCTAAAATCAGGTAGGAGTATTTCAGTCGCAGCGGAAAGGGAGAGGAATGTTTCCATGACACAATGATTTAAAAATAACTCCGAATCATTGGGAGATTGATTTTTTTGCATGACAGTGACAGTCTCACACTGAGTATTTTTTTGTTGTAATGACTAGAAAACAGAATTATGTGTGTTAAGTTTGCTTTATGCTTTTTTTTTGTTTGCTGTTTCTTTATTTGATTTGATTGATTTCTCAAAACAAATGTTTCCAAGACACCTCTCATGATGCTCAGTCATAACTTTTTCTGAGAACAGCAGCACAACAAAGCTCAGTTCAGTTTGATTCAAGATTTTTTTAAAAATGATTTGACTTTGACAACATCATAAAGTAGAAGTTACAACCCAACAGGGTGCGAGAAGACCAGGTTACGTTATACTGGGATGGGGACATATATATCTGTCTGCTAGATGGCATGTGGCACAAGTTGTTAAATGTTTTTTCCCCACAACATATTTAATTTCATCTGTACACTCTGTCCATTGCTCTGTTGGAACAGCTATTAGCATGTCTAGAGTACACCAATGTGTTGTGTTACTAAATACTATTCAGTATATTTAAACTTTTGCTTGACAACTTTAAATGTGTAATATTTCCACCTTGTAAATCACCTTGTCACAGCACAGAGGTGGAACTAATCATTTCAGACTGGATAAAGAAATCCATGTGTCCCATAACTGAATAGTCTCAATCAGATAAAAATTAATAGGCTTAACTTGTTGTCATGCAATATAGAGGTATGAAGTTGGCTGGGCGTTAACAGGGCATGAGAGCCCTGTTAAAGGCCTGCAGTGACCCACCATGTGATACACAATTTACAATTTCATCTTTTCATCTTCCTTGAGTTTCTCATTCAGCGCTGTTCCCTTTTTCTGTACTTAACTGTTGCTGTGTGTTACGTTAGTGTTAACACGTACATTTTTCTTTTCAGAATGGAAGCGCAACGTGAAAAAACGAACACTTGTTGCACAATTTGCCTGAAATATCTCCTTTTTACCTTTAACATTCTTTTCTGGGTAAGTTGACAAGGAAGTAGTAGAATTGCCACTGAGTTAAAATTAGATATTGATGAATATTTTCTATTTATGATAATGTGTAACCACATAGCTGACATATTTTCCATAAGTGTTCTCATTCTTTATGTCCCATTAAAATATAATATATATTAATGTGTTCTTTTTGGTCTCTACATGCTACATTTACACTACTATTTAGAGTATACACAGTACATAACAGTAATAAATTGTGCTGGAGTGAAGAAAGAAAATGATCAAAAAGATCACCATACACAGACTTTTATTTTCATAACTTTATCCTTCAAGCTTGGACGTAATCAGTTCTGGTGAAGCCTATTTTGTGAATTTCAGTGAAATATAAACTCAGACCTGGAAATGTGATTCGTGTGCGTTAAATAAGTATAATGAAAAACAAACTTAACAGTCTGTCCTTAGATATACATAGATAAGGAATAAGGTGGTGTTCTTTTGCATCACCAACACATTTTGGAGCTTCATAGATCTGGTTTTAATGATGTGGTACATTCTTGAGATGACCATGTGGTTTGAGTTGAGCTGATAACATGTTGAGCTGATAACATGTTCTTTCAGCTGGCAGGAGGGGCCGTGTTGGCTGTGGGAGTATGGACTTTGGTGGAGAAGAGTGACTACATCAGTTTGCTGAATTCCAGCTTCTACTCATCCTCAGCATACATCCTGATAGCTGCTGGGATCATAGTGATAGCGACAGGAATAATCGGATGCTGTGCCACTCTGAAGGAAATGAAGAGTCTTTTGATTGTGGTAAGAAAGTTGAGTTAAACTGATAAAACACACTGTCCTGTAACAGTATGGATGCACTTTTACCAGTGTTGCCATACTTAAACTTCATTATTTAACTTGTATTGATAGTCTGACAGTTTACCTAAAGCATTAAACCCATCTCACTATGTGGAACTAAAAGACAAAATTAAAAAAAAAAAAATTAAGAGTTTATATGCACACAATCTTGACTTTATGTGTATTAAAAGTAAATCCTTGGTGACCTTCTGTCTGGTGTGTAATGCTTACAGTGCAGCTCATTATGTCAGAGCTGCATGAGTGTCAGATATAACAGACAAAGTCATGCAGAGTGTATCTTTAAGGGTTTGGATTTAGAGTATGGCTCATGCCAGAGGAATGAGCGGCATCACAAGCAGCTTGGACTTAAGAGTCTGAGACACACACACACTGACAACATAAAATGCAGAAGCAAAACTCTACAAGCTCTGTGACGTTATGTCTATTTCCAAATTCCCCAGGAACTTTGCAATAAATAACTTTCCTTCCATAATTTAATTATATAATACGTACAACAAAATTATTTTTTGACTGTTTAAATCAGTAAAAACAATACAGATTTAATGCGTATTTTGAATGTCATTAATAAAACACTAGCATCTGAAAAAAATCTGGAATTATTCTTTCCAGTTTCGGTTTATCATAGCTGTGTTTCTGCATCTTCCCTATAGTATCTGATCTTGTTGCTCTGTATTTTCCTGCTGGAAATCATTGCTGGTGTGTTGGCCTACATTAAATACCAAGAGGTAGGTTGCTTTGCTCTTGCTCTTGTACCACCAAAAGAGTTGTTTCCACTTTTCATATTTTTGGTATATTTACCAGCCACAATATTTTTCACAGTCTCATTCCAGCAACTAATCTGGCTTGATTTTTTTCACTCTGCATGTGTTTCCACTTTTATTCTTTATTGCTGCAAGTCCACCATTTCTAAGTGTAATTTCAAATGCTCTTCCTTTTTCTCCATGATTTACAATTTTTGTTTCACCTAAAAACTGTGAAAAGGCACAGTCACCGCCCTCTCTGTGTGAAATTTTCTCTGCATGCCTCTGTACTTGTTCATCATTTCTCTTGTTTTCCATCCTTCTCACACCTCTCTTTCTTCCCCCTTTTCTTGCTCCAGTGTTTCCCTTTCTGCTACCAGGTAATCTACTGCTGTTTGTTTCCATTTTATATCAAACTGTTTCTCTAACAGGTTGATATAAGATGGTTAGTTTTTAGTTCTTGTCATTGAAGTGATGATACTTAATATTCACAAAATAATTTAAAGAATGCTCATATAGTCCAAGTTATGTGGGCACCAAAAAGATACAGCTGAATATTATAAGAGACTGGGAGGACGAAATTTGACCGTTGGCTACATTTATTAAGAAGTTCTAAAGTTCTACTTCTGTTTCACAGCTGGATGAGGATCTGAGACAGAACCTGAAGGTGACCATGCAACAAAAATACCAGCAGCCAGGCGAGGAGAGCATTACTCAAGCTGTAGACAAGCTTCACCAGGAGGTGTGAAAGTGGGATAGTAAACAAATCCTTGTAGCTTGGCATGAGATTACAATCAGTGTTGAAATTCATATGAAATGCATTTGGTACTGTGAATCTCTTTGTATCATCTTTTTATCCCTGTTCCTTCCTGTACTCTCAGTTTAAGTGCTGTGGCAGTAACAGCTCTTCAGACTGGGCAGACAGCGTGTGGATCCAGGCATCAAAGAACGAGCAGCGGGTTCCTGATAGCTGCTGTAAAACTCCCAGTGATAACTGCGGCGTAAGGGACCATCCCTCCAATATCTACAGGGTAGAGGTAAGTACTGTCTAATTGGTTGTGGATGACTGTATTATTAGAACATTCTTTTATTTTGCCCCCTTTTTCATGCTTTCAGGGAGGCTGCATTATGAAATTAGAAGACTTCATCCTAAGTCAGTTGTATATTCTTGGTGCAGTGGGTATTGGGATTGCATTTCTGCAGGTAAATGAAAATCAATTTTTAATCAACTCAGTGTAGAACTCCAGTAGCTGCCTCTGTGAACAATCATTTCTGTGTGAACTGTGAAACTAAAAAGTTCCTTGTGTGTGTGTGTGTTTTTTTTTTTTGTTTGTTTGTTTGTTTTTTTGTGTCTTTTTTTCAGCTTGTGGGGATGATGCTTACCTGCTGCCTTTATCAAAATTTGAAAGAAGACCCATACTGATTGTGGACTTCTCAAATATCACAAAATTTGAAATATTATCCATTGGAAATTTTTGGTTATATATTTTTATGTGCCTAATCTACACAGTTGTTGGATTCTATGAAATTATTGCTTCAAATGATGACATGATTATTTTCAGTACGTCTATGAAGGTTCTCAGTCATCCGAGTCATTGGAAAGCTAGCAGTAGTCGTTCAAGGCAACTGGACTTGCTGTTAAATCTTGAAGATGTTTCACCCTTTAGCCAAGTAGTTTTTCAGTGCTGGGCAGTAAAACCCACAGATATAGAGACCAACAAATCAAGACTAAACAGCAAATCCAGATATTCAAAAAGACAATACTTCGAGGGTGATGTATCATGCTGCAGGACAGCACTGCTCTTTTCTGCATATTCCAGTGCATGAGTTCAGTAATTTCATTTCTACTTTAGTCAATGATGAGTTGTTGAAGGTCTTATTGAGCTTATATCATACAGAAAAATAGTTGACTGCGTTTTCCTTGCTTATCTAGCTGAATTTGTATCATGTCAAAGTTATGTTAAAAGCAGCAGTTATTGAATTTATATGTTAATATATCTGTATATGAAAGTATATGTTTATTGGAATTTGAATAAAAGATTTGGTTGCCATTTATTCTCAGTGATTTTTACATTGGTTCCCCAATGTGCCTCTCATATGTTGAACTTTTATTCTGAAATACTTTAACGGATGTTGTTGTCATCTGACAGCACTTCCTCATCCGGTATTTTTTTTCATATGATTTCATTCACATTGTCTTTCTGCTTTAAGATAAATTATTTCATGTGGAGGAAACAGAGAGATTCGTGAAATGTCTGCAAAGCCGACCTGCCTGATAGTGACCAGCGCTTCCCCGCAGGGTGCGTTTAAATGCGTTTACACAGTCACGAAATGCGGCATTTAGTGTGCCTCGGTCATTTTTAATGTTCTTTCAAAGTGAACCGTCAGTATAGTATGCGTTTGGCACACGTCTAAAATGTTTGTGCTACAGCTGTGTATAGATTCTGATACATGTGTGTTTTGTTAATTCAGGGGTTTCAGCAAAATCTTTCCATCAGTGCTTCAGTCTGTGCAGTTCAGTGTTTAACCTGCAGACAGCCACACCAGGGGTAAGACTCATTTTAACTGCAAAATGAGCAGTACGGTGAATATCCTGTCAAACTGTTCATTTGTATTGCAGGGGAAATCCATAGACTTTGTTGGAGTGGATGAAAGCACCGCTAGATGGGTGCAGGACTTCAACGTGAAACCCTATGCAACGCCAGCTAAACTCGAATCTATAGATGGTGAGGATAAATGTTCATATTTTCTTTCCAATTTGACTTTTTATTGTGTGCTGACGAAGTGCATCACTTTCTGCTAAGGCAGACGTCATGCGCTGTAATTACTTTAAAAATGGTTAATTATAACTGGATTATTTTAGTGGAAGAACACTTCACTGATAATTGCTTTACTAATGTTAATAAATTGATTTTAGTTCAGATTCTCTGCATCAAACTGTCCATTGGAGGGTCTTCTCGATGAATTAGAACCTAAACCAGTGGTTCTTAAAGTGTGGTATGTGTACCTCTGGTGGTGCTTGGAGAACTTCCAGATGACTGCAAATTGTGGCAGAGAATCAGAACAATTAAAATCAATAGAAATACTTTTATTGTGGCCAGTTATTCACAAATAAGTGGGGCTTATTGAGAAACAATTTTTAAAATGTAATATATTTTAAAAATATTACCCTGAGTTTTTTTTTCCATTGAAAATAGCCCCTACTATGTTCTTCCATTCTATGTAGCTAACATTTCATAAACTTCTCCATTTTAATACAGTACATATTCACACGTTAGATTTTTTTTTTTTTTAAGAATCAGTAGAATCAGTGTGAGGTGCTACTGAGATGATTTGTTAAGAGGTAGTCCTTGGTTCATAATCTTTGAAAACAACTGAGCTCAAAGGACAAAGCAAGTTATTCTACAGGATACAACCAGAAGAATTTTTCTCAACCTGACAACCCAACATTTGCTCTTATTAATGGCTCATCCATATAGCATTAAATTATTTATTAAAATTAATAAAGCTATTAGTTATAATATATCAACCCTTTTTAAAACGGCTTGCTATGCTTTTTTGGACTCGGCTCAGCTCAAGATTATGTCGTGATAACACATTCCAGGTGCCCGATACCAGGCTCTCCTCATCCCAGACTGCCCCGGAGCGCTGAATGACCTGGCACACAGTGGCTCTCTGCACCGGATCCTCACACACTTCATCTCTCAGCAAAGTGAGTGTGAGAATCATTTCCAGTGCAGTATGTGATCTGTATCTGGTGTAGACTTTGACATAGACTGTTTGTGTGCAGAGCCTGTGTGTGCAGTGGGGCAAGGAGTGTCAGCTCTGTGTTGTGCCACTGAGGGGCAGAAGTGGATCTTCAGTGGCTACAGTCTAACAGGGGTCAGTGTCTCTCATGTTCGTATGAGGGGATTATATCCATATTTATTTTTACAGCTACCTGGTGTCCAGTTTGTATTGACCAGTATATTAACTGTAAGTGTTTTTGTTTGAAAGCCGTCAGTGTTTGAACTAGTGCGAAGGCCGGATTTTGCCAACCTGCCCTTAATTGTGGAAGACTTTGTGAAAGACAGTGGTGGATCATACACAGGTGAGCTCATCTGCAGAGCACATATTCTAAAGATGGCTGCATAAATAATCAACATTTATGAAACAAAACTAAACATCCTTTGTGTCTTTTTTTGTTTTTTTGCAGCAAGTCAAGAAGATGCCACGCATGTAGTTGCAGACAGACATCTAATAACGGGTCAGAATTTGCAGTCAACTTCACTTGCTGTAAATAATCTAATCCTGCTTTGTAGTGGCAAGTAAAATGAAAATACAAAACGTGTACAGCACCAATACTCAAATTCAATAACTTGTTCCAGATTTATATACAGTACATGTTATGGAATATATACAATCATCTCAGGCAAATATTAGTAAGTATGCTGATTCAGAACAGATATTTGGCTACGTTGTAACTAATAAAAAGTCAACACTCAAACACTTTGATTCAAAAATTCAAAAAAATTAAACAACTTGGAAGGCCGGAAGCAGATGCAGTTGGAAGATCTTCAGAGAAACGTGACTACAGATGGATGCTCAGTGATGGAGAAGGTAAATGAGTCCAAGATTAATCCTGACAGCAGAAAACCATTTGAGGGGAACGCTGAACATTTCCTCTAATGTCAGTGCATTATCTGGACTTCTAAAAAGAGGCTGCAGAAGTGACTCCTGAATTATGAAGGCCTCAGGACAAGAATATATTCTTCATCAAAGCTTTATAGATACTGATCATGCACCTACTGTTGTACTGACGTATTACTGCTGTCTCACTAAAGTGTGCACAGCGAGTTTGCTAGTTTTTCCACAGTATTGTCAATGAATGGATTTATTGTTAAAGCATTTCAAAGAAAGTAAACCCAGTTGAATTTATTCAGACATTCAGTTTTATCAAAACTTTCATGACCACAATCCAGCAGTTAAGATTTAACTAAAAACCTTGTCAGCGGCTCAGTTCAGAGTTCAAGTCAGACGGTGAGAGAGAGAAAATAAAATCAACCTGACAGCATTGGTATTTTTGGTGTACCATGTCTGGGGGGAAAAAGAAGTCCATGATGATCAAAGTTTCTCAGGTGTTACAAATAAGTTTTCATAGGAGATCATAGAAATAATCCAGTCCTTGTCCTAATTCCCACAAGGAAATTCCTGTGCCCAATTCAGTGGCTAAAGAGATCCGCAGGTAGATTGACTGTCAAAGAATAAAAATAATGTTAATGCCCCTATCTAATAGTAAACATAATGAAACTAAATGATAACTAGATTTATATCAATATTACTGCTTAAAATGTGAGATTTACCTTCAGAGATGGATAGTACACTACTTGCTTTGCTGCATTGTTCCTGAAATGAAAAGGAAGAAACACACATTAGGAGATACCAGTGGCAGTTTAAGATATTAGCCATAATTTGCTAACACAAAATATTTTTAAGTCACTACCTCCTGTAAGTGAAATAATGCTCTGCAGAATACTCATCCCAGAGAAGTTTTGGTCTGACTTCTCGCAAAATCTCAATGTACCTACAGAGAGTCAGAGACAGATGTAGACGGTCCGAGTGAAATATATGAAACTTAAACCACTCGCATAATAACAGAAAACTCTCGGTCTTTTTTTTTTTTTTTTTNTTTTTTTTTTTTTTTTTACCTGCCTCCCAGGATTGGCTCTGTCCCTTGGTTTGCAAACTCAAGGCCATACAAATTAAGCCCAAGCAGGATCTTCTGCCTCCACTGAGAGTTGGGCGACAGCTGGAGAACACAGTCTCTCACCCAGGGAAGGGGTGAGCTTGGGCCAGGTCTAGAAGAAAATAACACGTAATGCTGAAATGATTAATTTGGGTAGCTGGCTAACAGAAAATGAATCAGCTATTTTAATGTGCAATTAGTTGTTTTAGTCATTCATAATATAAATGTGACAGCTATTTGCAGATTCCAGCTTCTAAATATGAGGTCTTGATGGTTTTCTCGGTGTCATATTGTAAATTGAGTCGCTTTGGATTTTTAAAACAACTGTTCAAACATGGCAAGAAATCTGAAGATGTCACCCATAGCTCTGAGAACATGTGATGGTATGCTTATTTGCATTTTTGAGATTTTATACACTAAACTACAGTACCCTCCACAAATATTGGCAACTGTGGTAAATATAAACAAGATGGGATGTGAAAAAAGGTATTTATAGTTTATCCTCTTGATCTTTCATTCAAAACATTAACAAAAATATAACATTTAATTAAAGTAAAATAATTGAAAGGAAAACTACATTCTTATCTTGAAACAAATATTTTTCACGAGGCCCATTGATTTTTTTGTTTTCCACAGTCCATTCTGCTTTTATTTACCAAGGTTGGCAATATTTGTGGAGGGCACTGCATTTGTCAACGTGACAAAGCTGTGGATCGAGTTATAGCCGTCATTTATTCAAACACTGAACAGGCAGACATCATCTGTGAAACTCACCTGCCACCACTGGAGTAATCATACGTCATGAGGCTGAATCCATCAACTACTGGGGCCAATTGCTCAAACTCCTCCCTGCCAAACATACCTGGCTGCCCCGTACTGATCACAGTGAGGGGAAAAAAAAAAAAGATATAGTTAGCAGTAATTTCAGTTATTTTTGCAATTATACTGGGTGAAAATGAAAAAGTTTCACTCACCTTGTCACAGCAGGTGGAATGACGAGGATGCAGTCTAATCTTTTTGTCTTCAAGGTCTCACATATGTGTTTTACTAAATGGACCAGCTCCCTGTATGGAATAGATGTGGTTATTTGCACACACGTTTGAATCCTCTCTCTCACACACAAATAAAATCAGACTGGGATAGATTGACTTACTTTCTTTTGTTACCTCCCAGTTGGCTCCACAGTTCCAAGGTAAAACCATCAAAACCTTCTGTCTGCAAGGCCAAAGATTAATTTGATAAAAACACCAAGTTACTGTGCATGATAGCTTGCTGAATACACAAGTCACAGCACTTAATTACCTTTGCAACATCCAGCAGCTCACTTCCCAGCTCTTCAATTTCATCTTCACTACCCAGGACACTCATGTAGTCCTGATAGGACCAGCCATCAAATAACAATCGAGGCACTAACGATAACAAAGATGAAGAAGATTCACAAATATTATCATAAAACCACTGGTAGTGAACAAAAACAGTAGACCAAGGGTTGACCTGTGGTATCAACTCACCCATCCTGATTTTTTTGTTGGACTTGCGTACAGCTTTGACCCAACCTGGAATGAAAGATGCCTTTACTTTCCATAAGTTATTTGTAACAACTGAATCCTTACAAACAGCATTTCATATTTCACTTTCAGCAATATGGACCATCTACCTGGGTCATGGTCATGAAGGCCGGTAATGTCAAAGGTTTCGGGTCCCCGTCTCCGAAGCTGAAGCCACACTGGAGACAATGAAGTTAGTTTGGGACCAAACATCTTGGCAATGTCATAGCCATGGGAATTCCACTGCAGGACAGAACCAATAAGAGATGACATGCAGATATGCAAAGGTAACAATAAATAACAGTACGAACTCAGCATGCAGGGATACTACAAACTTGATTCCTCACTTACAGGTGTGACATATCCGAGAACTGGACCTTGAAATGTCCGTTTAACATGAGCACAGTATCTCTTCTCCTCCTTCACAATATCTTTCCAGAGTGGGTCTGACACAACCAGCCCTCTCTTCAACACAGACACCTCTGCTGGAGATGTCTAAAAACATGAAGTCATACAGACATTAGCCCATTTCAGGGACAGAGATCATGACAATGACAGGTGATCACTTCCTGGTTCTGGACAATCCAGGTGAGTCCAGTGACAGAAAGCAAGACATTCACACCCATAGTTACAAGTTACTCACCTCAGCTTCAGCTTTATAAGACTTCTTTGCATCAGTTTTGGAAAGTGTGGCACTAACCATCCAGCAGCATGAGATGGCATACAGCAGGATTAACGTGGTTCTCATCTCCAAAAAAAAAAAAAAAAAAANAAAAAAAAAAAAAAAAAAAAGCAGCTGAAAGGGAAAAGCGATGAAGCAGTAAATAAAATAGGTTAGCTCAGCTTTGCAGATTTGCAGGGTAAGAGCTTCCTTCCTGGCTGAGATGTAGCAGATTAACTTCTAAGAAACCACAAAATGGCTCCGTTCATTTTGCTTAAATAAATAAACTGTACATATGATATTGCCACAACCTCGCTTTGATTATCGAGTGGTCACTCTTAGCTAATTATACCATGCATTTAAGGTAGCTAGCCAGTTTTGATTGACAACTCAGCTCAACGTGTTTTAGACCGTCAGCAAATAAGTGTAACTTCCGTGTTGTGTGTTTTTCACAATAAAGGTTGTGTGGTGTGCCGGTGAGAAGAATAATGCTGCGTTCAACAGAACTCGGAACTCGGAATTTTTAGACTTCCTACTTGGAAAAATGCATTGGCACGAAGTCGGAGCTCCGACTGGGAAACTCGGACAAAAATTATGTAGCCTGATTTCACGCGTATGACGCCACTCAACATGGCAGCGCCCATGGAAGCGAGCTTTATGAATGGAAGTATCACCTAATAGGAGAATAAAGTCTTTTTTCTTACGTGACATTGAAATAAAAAGGTCAAATATATATATATATCGCCAAGTTAACTATCCATAGTGTATAACAATTGTTGATGTTTGATGAGGATGATTGATATGTAAGTGTAAATAATTTAAGGATATTACTTCTCTGTACAAGTGTTTCCGACTTCCGAGGTCTGTCGAACGCAGCATAAGCTCTCCCAGCCGACAGGGGGCAGTATCGGTTTCCTAAACCCACAATCTAGAAGCTTTAACTAGCTTAATAGAAGAAGAGATGCTAAATTTGACAAACCAAGCTTGGTCGCTGTGGTGTACTTTCCCATCAAACTTTACAAAAATTCCTTCGTGCATACAGTCAGCTTGTCTTCTGTCTTGTGTTCTTCTGGCGTAAATCGCTACGATGTGAGTCATGTATTGTTAACAACTCAAACTAAAGTTTTTGCCTTTGCTGTAGTTAGCTTAATAAGCTAACATGTAAATGTGTTGAAATCAGGACAGTCTGCATATAGTTATAAAATTAAAATTTATTTTACATGTGTGAGAAGTGAAGCTGGCATAAATAAAGATGAGCTCGGTCGACAAATTGCAACACTAACTCAGATTTTACTCTGTGTGTAAAGGTTAGGTTTAATTTATAACCTAGGAAATTTAATCTGGTTTATGTGATGTCTCTAATGTTGATATATGATAAATTCAAATCTGATCTATGCTATGTTTATTAAATTTTATTTTCTGTTATTTCCAGTGACTAATGGCAATCGAACAATTTGTGGCCAAAACACTCGAGCTTCTGCAGGAGGAGAGAGAAGCTGAGGTAGAGGAAAACAGGTATGTAAAGTAACACCCAGGCTTTGGTGCTTTACTCTTTACTACAGAAAGTGAAGGATGATTTTAAAATGAGAAAACCCTTTGGGTGGTGCTGAAGATTACCAGTTTGAAAACTGAAGCTACTCTAGAAGTTGGTGGGAGGGTTCAAATTAATCTCACAATATAATATTCAGCAGTACTGCATTGATTTTGGTCATGAATAAAATGTCTTTGTGGAGTCTCCTGATGTTAATGCAATACTAAATTGGTGGAGTCTTCTTTTAAATAAACAGAGGAAAAATTGTGATAGTGTAAAATGACATCGTGGTCTCTTGTTTCGCGTCTTCAGGATATGGCAGGAGAACATCTCGCTCAAAGATCTTCAAAGTAAAGGAGTATGTCTGTTGAAACTGCAAATAGGAAGTCAGTCCACAGGCCTCTATGGAAGAACGGTCGTTATCCTAGAGCCAAGAAAACATCTCGGTGTCTCATCTCTTCCAAGCAACAGCTTTGGACCTGGTAAGATGTTAGAATAAAATGACTGATCTGTGGTTTTATGTGGCATATTGTATCTTTTCACGTGTTTCTAATACAAAGTCTCTGGCCTTTGTTGTAGGGGACATAGTTGGGTTGTATGACACTGGTGAATGCAGCGCGGCCTCTCAGATTGGCACAGGCATAGTGACAAGGGTCAGCCAAGCATCTATAAGTGTGGCCTTTGAGGACTCTAAAGATGGGCTCAGTTTTGAAACGGATTCCCTTTACAACCTTTTAAAGCTGGCAAATGATGTCACCTACAAACGAATGAAAAGGTGAGTGACGTCTGTAAAGCAGTGTAAAAGCAGTGTATGTGTAAAACAGATGAAAATGTATGAATCCTTGAAAGAACTTATCACCATATCTTTTATTTCTGCAGCGCCTTGAATGCACTGAATGGATATAGCAGTGGACCAGTTGCCAATTTGATTAATGTTCTCTTTGGAGACTCAAAACCTTCATCTCATTCACAGCCCAGTAAGACTTTATTCAGTAAATCTTATCAAAAAAACAAGTCTTCTGATTTTTTTTTTTTTTTTTTTNTTTTTTTTTTTTTTTTTTTGGTTAAAATGTACTTGGATGTTGATTTTACAAACACATGCAACACAATATTTCCACTCATTTAAAAATTTGAGACATCTGTGAGACAAATCAGTAAAGAGATTTACTTTGCATATGTTTCTGCCTTGTTTCAACAGATGAAGTGTCGTTCTTTAACTCAAACCTGGATGAATCACAGAAGGAAGCCGTGTCATTTGCTCTGTCTCAAAGAGAAGTGGCTGTGATTCATGGACCACCGGGCACTGGGAAGACCACCACAGTAGTAGAGGTCATCCTCCAAGCAATAAAACAAGGGCAAAAGGTGCAGAATTCCTTTCTTAGTGTACATGTGAATATTATGAGTTAATAGTCTACATAGGGATAAAGGTAATTTCATTAAAAGATTTTTCTGGTTCATTGAATTACAGTTATCCTCTTCTGTTTCTCCACTTGTCTTGAGAGAATGTCACACATTCATTTTGATAAGTTGATTTTATCTTTGTGCAGATTCTGTGTTGTGCCCCCTCTAACGTGGCTGTCGATAACTTAGTAGAGAGACTAGTCCAGTGCAAGGCCAAAGTGCTGAGGCTGGGCCACCCTGCCAGACTGCTGGAGTCAATACAGAAACATTCACTGGACGCCGTCCTCGCTCAGAGTGACAACGCAAACATCATAGCAGATATCCGTAAAGACATTGATAAAGCATTTGTAAGTATGTTAGCGTCCGTGTGTTGCTCCAAGCATGTTTGCTATGTTTGCAATATTTGTAACATTTTATACACTGAATTATTTCAAGATGGGAATGAAGAAGATGCATGACAAAGGACAGCGAGGCAACTTCCGAAGGGAAATCGGAGAGTTAAGGAAGGAGCTGAAAAGCAGAGAAGCAGCAGCCATCACCCAGATCCTGAAAAGTGCTGATGTTGTATTATCAACCAACACCGGTCAGTAATGGCTGCCACTGAAGACGATGTAATTTAATTGTAGCCGTGATGATAACAGGCAATGAGAAAGCGCTTGTGTGCGTCTTCACAGGTGCTTGCGCTGACGGCCCTCTGAAGTTCCTGCCAGCAGAGCACTTTGATTGGGTGGTGATAGATGAGTGTGCTCAGGCCTTAGAGAGCAGCTGCTGGATCGCGCTGCTCAGAGCTCGCAAGTGCATCCTGGCTGGTGACTACAAGCAGTTACCACCTACGATCAAATCACAAACGTAAAACCAGATTTTCCACCTTTTATGTATTTCAATCGCCATTGAAAACACAGAATTTATTCAGTGTTTTAGTTTGCTGCATGTTGATCTCCTTTATCACCCACAGGGCTGCATCTAAAGGTTTGTCTATTAGCCTCATGGAGAGGCTAATCCAGATGTATGGCGAGTCAGTGATTCGTATGCTGACGGTACAGTACCGCATGAACAGTTCCATCATGGATTGGGCATCCAAAGAGATGTACCAGGGAAGACTATCGGCTCATAGCTCTGTGCAGCATCATTTGTTAAAGTAAGAATGAGCTGAGTTATAAAATATCTCACTGTTGCAGTATAGTGAAGTGATAAGACTTTAAGAATAAAAAATAATATGTCTGTGATTCAAATAGAGATCTAGCAGGAGTGACCTGTGTTGAAGAGACCAACGCGGCACTTCTTCTTATTGACACCGCAGGCTGTGGTCTGAGTGAAATGGAAGTTACAGATGAGCAGTCCAAAGGCAATCAAGGTTCACCATTTTTATTGTAAAATAAAAATAAAAGGTAGAATTTTTTTTTGTTTGTTCTAATTTGTGATTATATCTAACATTGTCTTTAATGTATCCTCAGGTGAAGTAGATATTGTTGAACTACACATTAAGGCCCTTACTGAAGCTGGAGTTAAAGCTAAAGACATAGCTGTTATTGCCCCCTATAACTTACAAGTAAGTCACTTTGTCATATTAATAATGGAAAAAAAAATACAGAAAACATAATTTTAAACTTCAAACATAGAATTATTATACACAATATGACATTGGTGTGTGAAAATGACTGAATATTTACTTTGTCATCCAAAGGTTGATCTTCTGCGTCAGAAGCTTTCTGGAAGGCATCCAGAGCTGGAGATAAAGTCAGTGGACGGATTTCAGGGCAGGGAGAAAGAGGCGGTGGTGTTCTCGTTAGTTCGTTCCAACAGAAAAGGTCTTTTTTTTTTTNTTTTTTTTTTTTTTTTGAAGCCCTGCCTGGTTACATCATGAACATTAGTGGTCAGCATGACATATTTGTCCTTTCTTTTATTTAGGTGAAGTCGGATTCCTGGCTGAGGACAGAAGGATAAATGTGGCTGTTACACGTGCTAGACGTCACCTTGCTGTAGTGTGCGACACACAGACTGTTCAGAATCACGCCTTCCTGAAGACCCTGATCAGTCACATGACTGAGCATGGAGAGGTCAGAACAGCATTCGAGTACATCCAGGACATCGTACCACAGAACTACACCCGCAACCACAGAGACACAAAGTCTAATGCTTCCACTAGCAGCTCGACCAAAGAGAAGGTCAAAGATCAGCCTTCAGGTAGGGCAAAAGGACAGAAGAAATCCACCAGCAGCAGTATTAAGGAAGGTAGTCATCATCCAGATAAACACACTAAGTCCTGCACATCAGCGCTCACAGACGAAGAGCAGAAGAAGAACAGATACACTGAGATCAGAGAGCAGGTGGAGAGGTTTCTGAAGGACTCAGATCAGAATGAACTACAGTTTCCATCATCTTTCAGCTCTCACAAACGCCTACTGGTCCATGAGATTGCAGAGAAGCTGGGCCTCGTACATGAGAGCAAAGGGGAGGGTGCAGACAGGTGTATCACTGTCTCTAAGCCCCCGAGGACAAGACCTGCTGAAGAGACGACACAAGCAGAATCTGCACCGGAAGAAAAAACAAGCACAATTCTGCAAGAAGAGCCGTTAAGCCAACCTGCAATAGACCTGAAAAGTTTACATGTGGAGCGAATGAAGAGGGAGCAACAGAAAAGGGAAGAAAATGCCCAACGAAAAAAGCAACAGAACAGCATCTTAGCAGCGCAGACTCAAACATCAAAGAAGAGCAAGTCAGCTAAAGGTTGGTGGTCGAAGCAACTAATTCTTAACTGTATTTTTGTCTTCAGATTATTGAAAAGTTTGTAACAGGTTACCTCTGCACAGTTTCTCTCCTAGGAAAGACCCAGACCAAGGCAGGCGCCTGTGACATTGCTGCTGCTGCTGGTGCAGATGATGACTTTGACACACTCATAAATGCTGTGGTAAAGGCTGACAGTGTGTGTGGCTTTGTCAAATGCAAAACTTCAGTGCTAACACTCGGCCAGCTTTGCCTGTTTTGCAACAGGCAGTATTGTCTTAGTCATCACATACCAGAGGTAAGACAAGTTAGATGGTGACAAACGCCTTAAACAGGCGACATTTGCATATATTATACATATATTGATATATATTACAACTACTTCTAAAATGGGGGCAGGAAATTATTTTAAGTCTCTAATGCATCCACAATTAATTGCTTAAATTGCAAGAAAATGCCATGTGGGTATATGAGGAGCTTAATTCTATGACATACATACATTTTTCAGTTTTCTTCCAAAATCTGATAGTCACGTTGTAAATACTTTCAGGTTCATGGCTGTGGGGATAAAGCGAAGTCTCACGCTCGGATGAGAATGAGCAAGGAAGGCGTTCTTTATGCAGGCAGCGGGACAAAGGACAAATCCATGGACCCCAATAAGAAAGCCTATCTACAAAGGAAACTGGACTCTAAACTGAATGACATGGCATCACAGAGGAAAGCAAAAACCAAAGACAAGGAAAATTAAAATTACCAAATTAATTATACGATTAAGCAGAATTTAAGCTTGTTATGCTCAAGATTAAATATTTCAACAGTTTATAAAGGACATCTACTCAGACTTAATTTGTACTGTGATACAAGAGATATACAGAATATCACGTGCTGTGATATGTTATTCCTTCTTTTTGTGAAAACATCAATAATGCACACTTCTCTGTGAAACACAATTCTTCTTCAGCTGTTCTGTGTGTCTTGTTGCACATCAACAGCTATTGGCAATGGACAAATTGCTAGTGGGGTGGTTTGCCCCTCCTCGTACATACCAGGGGAAAAGTAGGGAAACAGTTTCTCTGTAAATCTGTCTTTAAAGGTGTGTATTGTTGTTAAATCAGCTGTGTTGATGAACACCACCTTTCCTTTGTCGTAGTCCAGCTCAATAGCAATCCTCTCAGGCTTCTTCTTTACTGCCAGCCGGGTACGAGGGCAAGTCTGAGCCCAGTATGCATCTCCATTGCACAGGCCAATTGCCCAGAAGCCCTCCGTTGGTTTGAGGAAGACTACAGTCTTCCTTTTGATGGACTCTTGAGCCACTCCGATGTACCAGTTTTTGCCAGATCCCACCTCTACAGTCCAGCTGTGCTTTCCAGACGTGAACCCAGTAGCTCCCAGCACACACACGCGACTGTTGCAGCGTTCAGGATTGTCCGGAAGGAGCTGCTTGCTGCCGTACTGCACACTGGCGAGTTCCTCAGAGAACCTCAAGTTGGGCTGGGCTGTGTTTGGATCCAGAGTGATGGGAACTGGAAGCGTAAACTGAGTTCAGATTGAAAATACTTGAATATATTTTTACTTTGTAGCAAACTAGCCATGACCTTTTAACCCACCATATCTGATGATCTTAGCCATTTTCTTCCAAACTCCAAACTTAAGTAATCCCAGGTGCTTTGCAGAGTCAATCAGAATATCTCTAATACACTCTGGCTCTTGAAAGCTGAATTTGGCCCTGTAACAGTTCAATGATTACAATGATTGTCTTACAGAGGCAGTGCTAATAATAGCAGTTGATACTTTTTACATACCTTTTCTTTGTCTGCTTGTAGTCCTGAAGAATGATAGGGGAAACACGTCATTTCAACAGAGTGTCAGGTGAAAGAATGCCTCATGTATGAGTAATGACTGTAAATGTACCTGTAAAAATGCTAAATCCCCTCCTGCAGTGGTGGCCTCGATATCTCTGATGATGGAAGTGAGGTTCGTGATCTGGTCTTGGATGTTTTTCAGCTTCTCACACATAAGCTGAGTCTTCATTTCCTCCTCTTCTCTGAGCGTCATCAGTCTAACTTTTTCCTCCATCCACAGGAACTGGTGCAGCTTCATAAACTCCTCCTTTATCTCCTTCTCATTTTGATTCGCTTGCGTCTGGAATCGTTGAGTGAGCTGATAAATGTTTGCATCGAAAAAAACTCATACGACATAGTAGTTTACTAGACCTTCAGTAGATAATGAAACATTTGCAAATAGGGGTGAACTAGAATTGGTTTGTTGTTTGAAACACAATGAATATTATGACTTACCTTTATATAATTTTGAGTTTCCTCCCAGTGTTCCATTGTCGTGCTCAATATTTTAAGTTGCTTCTGTAAGACCTGCAGCTTGGCTGAAATTTGTGCCTGAAATGTTCATAAAAAATTTTATCCACACATATATATTAAAAAAAAATACCCAGATGAAACAAATTGAGTTTACATTAACGAGAATTTTTCTCTCATTATACGAATTCCATGTTCTCATATTATCCCAACCTCTATTTTTACATTACCTTCTTCTCCTGAGCTGCCTCCTCTATTGGACAAAACTTATGGATTTTATGCTGCTTTGATGTGAAGCAGACAAGACAGATGGGCTCTTCATCAGTCTGACAGAACAGATTCAGCTTCTCCTTGTGTTGACTACAAAGCTCATTTTTCGACGTCCTCTGCTCTTGAAACAAGTCTGCAGCTATCTTTAGTTCTAAGTTGATAGGAGGCCTCTCAGAGATGGACACGATGCCGCACACGGGGCATTCTCGAGATCCTTTCCATTCCCACTGTTTGTGTAAACAGGCTCTGCAAGAGTTATGGCCGCATTTTAGAAGAACTGGAAGATTAAAAATCTTGCTGCATAAAGGACAAAGCAGGTCTTCCTCACAGAACAAATCAGTTGTCGCCATCAGATCCGAATAAAATAAAAGTTCCTGTAACCTTCCCGTCATGTAGAGTATAAAATCTCTGCTCTGGAAAGTCCAGGAACTAGTGTAAATGCTGACAAACTAGCTGAACTTGTTTAAGGACACAGTATTACTCATATACTCAAATATGCAATGATGCTCGCTGACGGCTGTCGTGTGCAGTGGTTCTTTCAAAAAGAAATCATGAGAAAATAAAACATCTAACGCCTCACCAACAGTGGCGGGCCGTGCATTTTACACCTAGGCCTTCAATGTGATCCGCAATTAAACCACCTTCTAATAACATCACCATGACACTAGGGCTATATGCTGCTGTTTTTTGACGTAACCAGCCCATATTCACAGTGACAGTAACCTTTATCGAGTGGAATAAAGTGATTTAACACGAGGATCAAGACCTATGTCAGTTACAACACACTAACTGCAGAGACATGAATACGATGTAGCATTATTACACATTACGACAGGATGCTGCATCACATATAAACATGGCATAACCCAAATCAGTTTCATTACCAAATAAACAAGAACAGGCTGTGTAGAATAATGCTGTACTGCGATGACGTAGGCCAAGGCCAGCTAGAAGGCCCTGACGTGTAAAAGAATACGCCCAACATGGCAAACTCGAAATCTGATTGGTTAAAATATATGCCAATCAACAACACCGTCCCATTTGCTTGAATAGCAGAGGGGATTCACTTGAGATTCTGAAGGCCTCAGGCTAGATTTTTTTTACCCGGAGACAGCACAGGTGGAAAATCTGTCTGGATAAAAACTCTAATTTATATGCGCTTGAGTGCAACTGAGGGAGAGAGTACCGTAGATGACATGACGTTAATGACAACTGATGGGAATGAACTTTGTAAAATACATATAGCATTAATTAAAAATATATATTAAATTATTAAAACATAATTTAATGATTCTGACAATCTCTAGGCCAGCAGAAAAGGCCTTCCTGGCCCTGACCGCCCACCACTGCTCACCAATAATTAGCCAACACGAAGAAAATCACAGAAAAACCTTAGGCTTGTTGCACTGAAATATTTTTATAATATGAGTGTGAAAACTTACTGACACCCATAATTGTCTGCAAATACATGGCATTTTGCTGTCTTTGAATAAAGCATATCTAGGAGGATTCTCTGTGGACGACAGAATAATAGGGCACCCCCAGAAAAAACATAAATCTGGTGCACATGCCTGCAGGTGATTTAGCAGAGGTACTTCAGGGTCTGTATGTTATGGATGTGGCTTTTTATTTCAGCAACTACAGTTGATCCCTCAGAATTGCACCTCTTTAAACAAAAGCTTTTAGCTGGAACTGGTTTGACATTGATGATGACTTCATATCTGTGGATTATTTTCAACAAAACCATGAAACTGAGATATTCCTCCAGCATTGTTTGTAAAAGGCATGCTCAGTGCTGCCAACTTTTTTTGGAATACTCTGCAGTGAGATTTTTTTTTTTTTTTTTTTTTTTTTTTTTTTNCACATCATAAATAGCAGTTCATCTCTTTATAAATGAACATTTACAGGAATATTGTTACAGGCATTACTTTAAATCAATCAGCATGCGGATCTAGTAACCAAGGTTCAGAAAGTTCATTTAAAAATGTAATCCAGTACTAATTACCTGTTAAAAAATGTAATCAGTAACATAATCCAACTAC
>VXCM01003137.1:6574-43724 GCA_014773175.1 Lucifuga dentata | reverse complement strand
TGTTTTTTTTTTCTCTTCTGAAACGTACTAAAAGTAGGTCAAAGCTACAGCGCAGCAACGAAGCTGTTTTGCTGCTGTTTGACTTAAGTCAACTCTCATAAAAGAATTAACTGTTATAAATGCACAAAAATAGATTGATGGAACTTTACAAAACTTGATTTACCTCAAACAGCAGCAAAACAGCTCCGTTGCGCTGTAGCTTTGACCTATTTTTAGTACGTTTCAGAAGNCCTCAAACAGCAGCAAAACAGCTCCGTTGCGCTGTAGCTTTGACCTATTTTTAGTACGTTTCAGAAGAGAAAAAGAAAATCCCAAGGAAAAAAAAATACAAGGAAAACAAAATGAGACCACCTTTTTTAACCTCCAGCTGATTTTTTTTTTTTTTTTTTTTTTTTTTTGACAAATGACCCCTAAAGGACTCTGTACGTTTCTCATTTATATAATATAAAAATATATTTTTGTGAATTAGCTCTTTGCTCAAACTCTCCACTCTTTAACATCTGGAGTCTAAAGTCACTTTTGACACATTATTTGCTAATTTTTGGAGACTTTATTTTATTTTCTGGAATCTTATAGAATCAAGTAGGAAATTAACAACTTGTTTTGATTTATTTTGGATTTTTTTTTTTTTTTTTTGCTCCCAGATAAAGGAAAAAGATAATTAATTCTGTTTTTTTAAGAGTTCTGCTGTTAGTTCCAGTTCACTGAGCGGACATCAACCTGTCCCATGTTAACACGCCGAGAACTGACAGCGAAAAGCAGAATAAAACAAACGCCGTTCAAAACGTCGACATTTCCAGGCCTTGGATTTGTTGTGCTGACAGCAGGGCGGATGAATATTTATACAGTTACCTCCTGCGAGAAGCCACCCAACATGGAGAGAGAGAGAGAGAGAGAGAGAGAGAGAGAGAGAGACAGGACAAACATGTGAACTGTGCCTGCAGGGAGGGAGTGGTACTGGTTTTTCCACACTGTATTGTCTCAATATTTTAATGTGTTAATACCGCTGCAGCTTATTTTCCTGATTTTAGTTAATTCTCATAGCTCATTACATGCAGAAATACTTTCCCTTGCTGTTCTGCTGGTAGATTTTGTTTTTTTCTCCATCTCGAATTTTCCAGCTGATTTAAAAATCAAGATCAGCTTCCTGCAGAACTCCTAAGGGGAAGGAGAGAAGAAAAAAAATCTGCGGAAGGAAAAAAAACAATGTCTTTTTGTGTTGTAAATAATTTGTGCTATAATGCAAACTTTTGCAAGGTAATGCAAACTTTTGCAAGATAACGCAAAACTTTTGCAAGATAATGTAAAACTTTTGTAAGATAATGCAAAACTTTTGCAAGATAACGCAAAACTTTTGCAAGATAACATAAAACTTTTGCAAGGTAAAGTAAAACTTCTTGCGAGATAATCCAAGTGACCTCGACCCAATTTAGCACCAACTTAATGTCTTTGTATTTTAGTCCAAGCTCAGAGTAAAACTTGACAAATTGCTCCATTGTTGCCTAGCAACATTAGCGTGACCTGGATATACCGTTGCCCTTCCACTCAATGAAGCATCAAGTTTTGCGTTCTCGAAAAACATTTGCGTAATCTCACAATACTTTTGCGAGATCATGCAAAAGGACTCGCTTTTTATTTCCTCCACAGATTTTTTTTCTTTTCCTCTCATGTCCTCTGAGGGCTTCCGTAGCTTCCAGCCTGTCTGCCTCTTTCATTTTTACCTCAACATGAAAAAGCACTTAACCTTGCAAGTTTCGAGACTCTTAACATGTCTACGATTAGACATGAACCCCGTCTGTTTATCCTGACACCGCCCAGGATTTCAGCTGACAACCCGCCGCTGCCTTGCTACACTCAGCCCTGATCTGAACGGAGCTAGATTTGTGCTTGCTCAGGTGGTTTGGGAAGGCCCTGGATGCTTAGCGTAATGGGCTACATCTGCTCCATCTGCCATTAGAGCGATCTGATCAGCATTTTCATTTGCCCGGCTCCTGTGTCAGGCTGATCAACGTCGGGTTTTACAGCCTGGCTTTACTATGGCAGCTTCATATACAAAAGCTCCTCAATCACCTAATTGGCTCCAGCAAGCAAGTCCTGATCATAAAAAGTTGTATTTAATTCCTGAAGCAACAGTTAATGGGCCAAGTGTACAATATTCCCTTACTGTGCTAGGCTAATTATATTTGTTGCTTTATGGCCTAAAATACTACGGAGCATTTATTTGGAGCCCAGAACCTGTTTTTTTTCTTTAAGTATTTGCTATTGTTCTTTGGCAGCAGATATCTATGTTTAGAGGTGCAGAGAAAGGGTAATCTCCTAGATGTCAACATCTCATTTATGCATGGTTCCTTGCATCAAATTAGGGTTATGTAAGGATGGACTGGAATCAGGAGCAACATCTGTGGAATTAAGAATCAAACTGAAAAAAAAAAAAAAATTCCTTATCGTTTTATTCATTTGGATTGCGTTGCCCACTATTCCCAATATTGCCCACATTTATCTCAGATATAGACTCAGTGGCCAGAAAAATAGAAATACTTGTTCTTTGTAGTACAATCCAATACAACAGTCCTGTAATTAATACTAACTTTATGAAACTAATACTTTTCAGTTGCTGATGACATCAGAAACATGTTGATTCAACTCTCAGGTCTTTTTGAGGCTGGAGTCTGTTTTGTTGTTTTATTGTACCATGATTCTAATATTTTGGTTCCTCCGTGTAAATGAATGAGGTGGACAAAATAATAGAAACACCCTTAAATATGATGCAGTCTAATACAACATCTAACAAAGTACGGTCTCAAAAGTGCATCATGAAATTGAGTCAGCATACAAATAACTTGAATAGCCGTCTGAACATAAATTTAACATTTTAAGTAAGATACAGTAGTATTTATTGCACACATTACATTGGACAAGTTTTTCTATTTTTCTGGCCACTGAGTGTACACAGCAGCACCTTTTTAAGCCAGAGACTGTTCTAATTGATCACATACATTGCGTCATTTTAAATTATCTATGATTGAATCAGAAGTGTATCTATGTTCCCAGGGACCATAGAGCTGGGAACACAGGAACGACTTCCCTGAATGAAGCATCCTTCACGGCTAAAGGCTCCAATCTCTGCACTTTAAACGTCTAAACATAACCTCCGTTTGTCTTTGTCCGTTGACAATTCCATTAAAGTTTAATTGAAAAAAACACGGCAGGGCCTGTAATCCACATTGTGAAGTGAATGAATCCTCAAACTAGACGGTAACGCCAAGAAAAAGAGGAAACAGAAGATTAAAAAAAGAGGAAAAAAAGAAGAAAGTGCTAGGTTGACAACAAAAGAAAGCAGAGTTACTTTCTGCTTTGTTGCTACAGCTCTATTAATCTCAGGTTTTTTTCTGTCCTCACGCTCTCTGCTTGCACTAATTTGTTGTACCTAGAGCTAGCTCGTCACACACAGGTGCACTCAGGTGACTTTTAGCTCTAATTGGATCTAATTGGATAAAATTTTTGACATGCTAGAAATGCATCCGAGCCAAATCGTTCCTCAGTCTGGCAGAAACTTGTCGGGTTTACACAGCCGCTTACACATTACATCTAATAGCTGTGGGGAGAGTGGGAATTCAGGCTGACTCTAAAATGAGTGGGTTTTGACCATATCAATGTCAAATTGGCTGAAAACAGACAGTGTCCTCTGAGATTTAGGCTTAAGTTGCTATTACTGCCTTTTGACCGTACATTAGCACTGTCCTTATGTAGCACATTTCATACACAAGGTAATTTAAGGTGCTTTCCAGTAGTTAAAATAGCATTAAAAAAAATATATAATTACAATGTATAAGACTCTTTATATATATTTGTTTATCTACTATCAGAATCAAAATCAGAATCAGACTTTATTGTCATTGTACTAGTACAACGAGATTACTATGACAATACACACATAAATACTAGGGCTGTGAATCAATAGCAAAAAAATTAACTAATTAATTGCACAGTTTTCTGCAATTAATCGTAATTAATCGCAGAAACATACAAGTTTCTGTGATTAATCACATTTCTGCTTAAATAAAACGAAGCGGAGTGAAAAAGTCAGTCATTCCTTTATCTGCAGCGAACAGAAGCTGTGTTTGTTTGTCCTGTGGGAAGTCGATAGCTTCACAACACGGACGGCGTCCACACTCAAACCTGACAGGCTCGGTGAAAGGCCGTGTGGGGTTAATCCCATCGAACCGGGCGTTCACTCTCTGCACAGCAGCAGTATAAACCTGTAACTCCACGTCTGACAGCGCAGAGAACATCACCAGTACCAAACCTTTCTGCACATATTCAATTCAAAAAGAATGAAAAATAGAAGCATTTTCACAGTGGTCTCAGACTTTTGGACCCCACTGTACATATCCGTGGGCATCTACATACACATCCCTACCTGCCCTCCCTTGTGTACATACCTATGTGTAATCCTACACCTACAGCATCAGTCAGAAGTAAGTACAGCCTGCCTATTCATAGTAAAATCAGAGTTTTTACTTTAGCCATTTTAGCCATTTGGATCTGTTGAGCCTTTATTGTAGCACATTTAACGAAAACTGAAACTGGGAAAATACTTTAGACACAATTTTTATTTCATTGAATTGAAACCAGTGTCAGCATGGAAGGTAGGAAAAACAATTCTATAATTTAAACACTAGTAATACATCTTGGAAAATGTAACGTTTATGTAGTATGCAGTAACGTTTATGCAGGTTGTATTTATTTGACTCAAACATGTAAAATCACCGGTATGCTCCTTTAAAGTCAGATTTGCACTCATGAACAGTCTACCTTTGGGAAAGAATTCTCTAGTGTGACAGCCTGAGCTAACGTTCCCAGTGTCTGTGTCGGAAAAAATTCCAGCGTCTGTGAGCATCCATGCTGCTGTCTGCCATGCTGCTGCTCAGGTGGTGATGTCATCGCTGGAGAGGGAGGGAGGGNTGCTGCTGTCTGCCATGCTGCTGCTCAGGTGGTGATGTCATCGCTGGAGAGGGAGGGAGGGAGGGAGGGAGGGAGGTTTGTTTCTGGCAGATTGCATCATTAAGCGGCTCAGACAGGCACTTCCAGCCTTCTCTCTGCCTCTCGTCTTCCCTCCTTTCTTTTCCTTCTTTGCTGGGTTCAGCATGGCTTCAAAGCCGGCGAGCTGAGAACAACTGTTCACCAAGTGGAGAGAGAGAGAGAGAGAGAGAGAGAGAGAGAGAGAGAGAGAGGAAGGGAGAGAGGGGGGGTTGAGAGAGACAGGGACCAAGGGAGAGGGAGAGAGAGAGGGGGAGAGAGGGAGGGAGGGAGAGACAGAGAGAGAGCCAATACCCCTGCCAACGTGCAGCTGAGTNGAGAGAGAGAGAGAGGGAGAGAGAGAGAGGGGAAGAGAGAGAGAGAGAGAGAGAACAGTAACTCCTCTTCCTCTTTGCAGTGAAAATAAATGAAACTGATATGAAACTCACTCTTTTTTTTTGAATTACTCCTCTAAACAAATATTTGCCTCAGATGATGTGTTTCCTACATTTCCAACTTTGACCTTTGACCCCATCAGCCCAAACACACTGATGAATATTTTCCTTCCCATGTTGATGCTGGCTAATTAGCATCAGACACCCAATAAATAACACTTATTTCTATTGTTAAAATCAATTCGCAGGTCAAATTACCAATATATCAGACTAATATTAATAGCTGATCACAAATATATTGATACTGGTAATGCTGTGATGTATTTTTATTGGTACTTTAAAAGAATTTAATTAACATTTAGTTTTATTCTTCAGAATTTGCATATGTTTGTTACAACTCTTCAATAACCAAAATTATTGTCAATTTTTGTCAAATTTTTGGATAATTTTATTAATCTATCAATTTTTTAAAATTAATTTATTGATAATTTAAACTGTAAAACATCAAAAGTAGTCACAAATATCCATCACATATTGATTATTTTGTCGTTTTACATTATAAAACATAGAAAAGCAGCTAATCGTCGTGTCTGAGGAGATGGGAACAGACAAATTGGAAATTTTGCTTGATAATTGACTAAAATGGACTGATTATTTATTTTTAATTGTTGTTTCATTTGAGCAATCATTAATCAACAAACAGTTTTTGTGTTTATCGTATCATGTAAACTGAACATCGGCCAACATTTAACTGATTTTTTTTCCTTAACATTTATTTTATGGCTGAAAGCTCCGGTACGAGTCAGGCTGCTCAGAAAGTTTGGTTTTGGAGTTCGGGTGTTAAACCAACGTTTGCTGCCCTGCAGGGCTTTAATCCTGCACCGTTCATCATTCAATTTACTCCAACTGCTGTGTCTGGAACTCTGGAGAACAACACTCACAATTAACGGTCCCAAGGGTGACGCAATTCCTGCACGAGGGGAGAGAAGCCACTGAACTCCGCCGGCCGAGCGGCTTCAGGGCTTCGGCCTGCATCAAACAACGCAGCATTAATCCGTTTAAATGCTGCAGCGTTATTAGATTCGCTGCAGGAACCAAACGCGGAGCTTCTCACATGATTGATGTGGTTGTTGCTGAGAGTCCCTGGTTCTGCTTTTGGTTTTCGGCCTTGGTAACGGCGCCGACACCCTCGCCGCTCATCATCACGCTCTCATTTCGCTGGTTTCTTACTCCTGACTTGTTATTGTGTGTCTTTTAGGAGCGCTTGTCCTTGTTGATCTCGTTTTGATGCCCTTTTTTTTTTAACTTGCTATCTGATACAGCCAGGGACTTTATGATAAGGCAGGATAGGCATTTACCTGGGGCCCCCCAGCTCAGATGGCCCCCCCAGTAGCTGTAAATATAAAAATGGTACTTGTTATTCTGTTAATTCCATACTTAAGACCATTAAAGGACCATACCAGCCATTTTGCATAGTTGAGCCTAATATATTAAATTTTCATACATGTAACGTTACTGACATCATTTCCCAAATCATACTACTGGAACGGTGAATTAAAAATGTTTTTCCTACCTTCCAGACCTCCATTGGTTTCAGTTCATTCTGCTATTAAAATCAACTTGTTGATACTGTAAACGTTCTTGGGATAGGTAATCCATCATCACCAACAAGACGTGTATTCAGGTTTTTTTTAGAAGTTATGTAATTTTAGTGTTTAAGCTCAATAAAAAGCGTGGAGTGAATGTATGCCTCCACCGGGGAATATAGTCCCAAAAGAAGACCTGTGTTTATGGAAAAATTTAAAGGACCGTGACTTCATAAGGCTGCGTAACTATTAGCAGGAGAAACATGGATTTTTAAGGTGGATGTATCACTTGAATATTTGATTTTGAAAGATTAAGAGATTCTGCAAAATATCAGGAAAGCTGAAATACGGTTTTATCCTTTGGGAAATGATTGTCAGTAACGTAACATGTATGAAAATTGAATATATTAGGCTCAAACATGCAAAAGGGGTGGTATGATCCTTTAAGGCCATTACACACCAAGAGCGATGTGAATAAAAAGAAAGTGCAAACTTTTCGGATGCGAATTTGTTGTGGTAAATATACTCACACCAAACGCTGTGTGATTTTTCAGGGCTCACACCAAAAAACACTCAATGTAAAAAACTGAGTCTGCAACAAGTGATGAGGTGTTAACTTACAAAAGCGCTGGGGGGCGGGGCTTTTGTACATTTAAAAACAGCCGCTTTTGGATATTCTTCAGGATGACCGTAGGTAAATATTCATTCAGACCATGTCTTATTAAAATTTTTCTTTGTGGACCTCGTTAAGATTTATATTTGAGTTCCTCTGCTCTACATCATCAACATGACCAGTTATTCACCAAACCGCCTATTATTTCATATCTAAAAAAAAAAAAATAATAAATTCCAGTTTAAATCATGTTGAGTGAATGAATGCCAGATATATCAAATGTGATACAAAACAAAATCATGTAAACAAAAAAAAATTTTCAGAATTTTTTTGGGTGTTTGTTAAAGGGTTCAATAAAGAAAATAAATTGCAAAAAATTAGAATTTTCTGATAATTATTTCATGCTTTACAGGGCTAGACAGTATGAAACCATTGTTGTAATGATTAAAATGAGTCACACAGAGTGAATGTCCACAAGTGGGAGTATGGTTTTCATTTTTTGTGCAATTAGATGAATGTAAGTTGACTCCCCACCCACACCACCCACAGCACCCACACCACACACCACCTTCTTATGGGTCAATAGCGGCTCTGTGCAGGACGTTTTTCCCCGCCTGGTTGGACACATTCATGTGTGTTGGTGAACACTGTGGCTTTGTTCACCAGTTTCTCAGAGAGCCAACTGTGCAAAATCACCGGTATGGTCCTTTAACTCTCCAAACAGACAGGTTTTTTTTCTGTCCTTCCTGCAGCTCCGTCAGGTGTTCTCTTGTTACGCTTACTAAAGTACAACATCAAAGTGTGGACGTGTTTCCTCAGACATGGCAGCCCTGAATCTCCCTCCAATTCTTTTCATGCAAAAAAAAAAAAAAAAAAAAAAGGTCTTTGATACAGCTGAAGTATGAAAGCAGGTTTGTTCATCGGATAAGTGCTCATTTCTTATTCTGTGATCGTGTTTTGTTGTATTATAGGCATTTATCAGCAGCTAGTGGGCCTGTTGAAGCAACTTTAAAGGACCATACCGGCGATCATGCATGTTTAAGCCCAATATATACAACCCACATACATATTACATTACTGACAACGAATTTCCAAACTTAAAACCGTATTTTAATTTTCCTGTTATTTTTTCGAAACTCCTAATCTTTAAAAATCAAATGTTCAAAATCAACCTTAAAATTCAGCGTTTTGCCTTCTAACACTTCTGCACGATTACAGAAGTCACGGTCATTTTAATTTCTCGGTAAAAGCCGTCTTCTCCTGGGACTATATTTCCTGGCGGAGAAATACANAAAAAAAAAAAAAAAAAAACCATAATAGAATGATGGATTACCTATCTCAAGCATGTTTCAAGTCTCTACTGGAATGAACTGAAGCCAATTACAGTCTGGAAGGTAGAAAAAACAATCTAAAATTCACCACTAATGTAGTGTACTTTGGGAAATGGTTGATAGTAACGTCACTTGTATGCGGATCATATATATTGGATTCAAACGTATGATCGCCGGTATGGTCCTTTAAACCCTCAGAGAAGTTAAAAGTGTTTTGTTGGGAGCGTTTTTAACTCCCAAAACAAATTAGGCAAGTGGAAAAGTGAGTTTTAAAAGCCTGGAATCTCAGAACCGCACTACGTAACTGATGAATTGCTAATATCGATCGACAGCCCTATAAAGCTGCAGATATACTTTGGTCGTTTTGAGGTATGTGGCAGTAAAACCTAACTTATTGCTCCATTAGTGCGCTGATGAGGCAGCATGGCAGAGACCTACAGCGTCATTACCTGCCAAAGACTTAACGATAAAGCTAAACCTTCTGTCCTAAAGTCATCTCGTCTTAACACTCGCCCTTGTGGGGTCACAGCGGGAGGCAGGTACGTAATGAATTCCATCTGTGTCACTGCATAAAAATGTTGAAATGCTTTTTCTCTCTCGTCTCTCTTGAGTGGCAAGGACAAAGAAGCTCAGAGATCCGTGTGATCCCAAACACAGATCTTTCTGCCTTATCCCAGAAATCTGCCTAAAGTTGTCCTCATCCTTAAAGACATTCTTCAGCTGGTTTAAACTCAGAGGTGTAGAGGTGTGTATAAGCAGGTAGACGATGTATACCCACCTAAAAATATTCAGAAATACATATCTATCAGAGGAGAAGTGTTGCATATACACAGGTATATGGTACGGATTTATACTAGGGATCTTTTTTCCCTGGTTATCGTCTTTAAGGCATTACTTCCAAGCAAAAGTACAGTGTCAAAACGGCACCGAGCCTAGGGAGAAGCTAAACCTTAAGGCAACAGTCAGGGAAAAGAAATCCCCTGACTTCTGTCAATCCTTAACCTGTGAGCTTCACTGAGGATCTAAAATGGATGATTAAAACACTACAATCTAATTTATTGTGCACACCAACTACTTAAAGGACCATACTGGTCATTTTGCATATTTGAGCCTAATATATTCAATTTTCATACATGTAACATTACTGACAATCATTTCCCAAAGCATACTACTGGAACGGTGAATTAAAAATGTTTTTCCTACCTTCCAGACCTCCATTGGTTTCAGTTCATTCTGCTATTAAAATCAACTTGTTGATACTGTAAACGTTCTTGGGATAGGTAATCCATCATCACCAACAAGACGTGTATTCAGGTTTTTTTAGAAGTTATGTAATTTTAGTGTTTAAGCTCAATAAAAAGCGTGGAGTGAATGTATGCCTCCACCGGGGAATATAGTCCCAAAAGAAGACCTGCGTTTATGGAAAAATTTAAAGGACCGTGACTTCATAAGGCTGTGTAACTATTAGCAGGAGAAACATGGATTTTTAAGGTGGGTGTATCACTTGAATATTTGATTTTGAAAGATTTAGCAAAATATCAGGAAAGCTGAAATACGGTTTTATCCTTTGGGAAATGATTGTCAGTAACGTAACATGTATGAAAACTGAATATATTAGGCTCAAACTTGCAAAATAGTCTTTTAAGAGTTCTTAACTTGTTGTTTAGCAGTTTCAGAATATGCACACTTCTACTGAAGTATTTGTAAAGATTGCTTTTCATATCCCCAAGTTTCCTCCATCTTATTTAACATTTAATCAAAGTCCAGTTTAAAGCCAGCTTCACAAATTTGTTGTTACATCACAAACTGGGTATTTTTTTTGTCCTTTTTTAGTCTTATATTGTGCATGTTTCCGAAAGCCTTAAAGGTAAAAATTTGCAGTATGTTCTGGTTATTTGCACAAAATTTCCACACAGTTATAGGAATTATTTTGTAAAAAAAATTAAAAGAAACGTAGCAAAGAATTTAAATTTCTGTTTATTAATTTTGTATTGGCACCTTTTGATCACTTATGCATGCAGTAACAGAGGTGAAAGTGTGAATTTGTGCGTTTGAACAGTATACCCACCTACCAAGACACCACTACACGTCTGAGATTAGAGCGTCAGCTTTAAGCGAGGAGAGGACGGATAAGGGAAGCATTGTGCTGTAAACGTTAACAACGCCGCGGCACGCTGGAAGTTAGGCCTCTTGTTTGTCTGTCAGTATGTCGGGTGATAAACTTTGTGGAGCACAGATCCAAACGGCTGCCAGGAAAAGCTGCCTGGCAGATTTAGTTTCAGTGTTATGTGGGCAACGTTTCGCTGAACACTTTCCAACAGGAGGCCACACTCGCATAATCTACATAAAAATATATCATAACAGGCCGTGGAGTATACTGTGTTCAGGCTTACAGCCTTACAAATTATAAAAATTTACCACGGTAGCGTTTGTTTTCTCAGCAGCTTGGCAATCAAAGACTTTTGTGAAACATTTTGTGAGATCAATCCTGAAAGTCGTTAAGCATGAGGACGTAATACCGATGAATTCTTCCTAAATTGGAAAGTTTGAGAGTTGTTACCAGTAGTTATAAGGGATATGCCACCCTTTTTTGGAAGACGGACAAGAAAACGAATATGACATCACCTCTTCTTCTTGAACTTCTAAAGCCGAAACTGATTCTATTTATAGGCACTGGAGCTTTAAAGGACCATTTAGCATGTTTGAGCCCAATAAATACCACCCGCATATAAGTTTCATTACTGACAATTATACAACCGTATTGTAGTTTTTCTGTTATTTTGCCAAATCCAAGATCTTTCCAAATCAAATATTCAGGTGATACACACACCTTAAAATTCAGTGCTAACATGTACGAATGTAGAAGAGATGCTTGTTTTTAATTTCTTGATAAAAGCCATCTTCTCCTGGGACTATATTCCCTGGCGGACGCATACATTGTCTTCCGTGCAGCTGCTTGTTGGATCGATTTAATAACGTTACTTTGACAAAAAACATCAACAGTTGTTATGTTCGCTGTGATGGATTATTTATGTGAAGCACATTTTAAGTCTCTTCAAGTTGATTTTTTACAGTGCATTGGTATGAACTGAAACCAATGCCAGTCTGGAAAGTAGGAAAAAAAATTCAGAAATTTACCGCTGCAACATAACATGTATGTATTTTAAAGTTTTTTTTTTAAATATACTATGGACCTTCCTCTGTGTCCTAAATAAAGGTCTATCTATCTATCTATCTATCTATTGGGCTGAAACACGCAAAATCAACGGTATGGTCCTTTAACTCTCCAAACACTCAGAGAGACTTCTTTTGCAGTCCGCACTCAGAGCTGAACGGAGATAACATCTTGCAAACGAGGATGTAAATTTGCGTTGAACTGATTTATGCTTTGACTCAACAAACCAGAGAAGCAAAGGCATGAAATTCCACCATCAAACGCCTCGGCTGCGTTCTGAAGCGAGAACTGCAAACGTTCTGTTCCAGCAGCAGCAAACCCTCCAACAGCATCTGTAAATCCTCCGTGCTCCTGGCTGCATCACATCTGCCCAAAAAAGTCCAGCCATGCAGCTCATCCTGGACGTGAAGCTCTTGGCTTGGAATCAGCCTGCGTGCAACCGTGTTAGCTTTTTTTTTTTTTTTTTTTTTTTTTTTTGGCAAGAGCTTTCCAAACTGAAGGAGGAGGAATTGCTGGAGAACTTCGACCTCCGCCTCTCTCTCTTTATATACAAAACATGTTGTTTCACCCTCTAAACGATGCGATCCAACCCTAACCTGACTTTTGGGAGTTTGGAGCGCTGCCAGTTGCAGCTCAGCAGGGCGTTGGAGGTTTACAGTAACTCCAGATGGTGTCTTTTACATATGTAGATAAAAATGTCTCTCTACATGACAAATAGAAACCTTCCTCGCTTTGTGTGGTGACTTCTGTCAGGTGCTGAATATCCATAACAGTTTGGAATGAATGCAGATCAATGGCAAATACTACCAGGGTTAGGGGTTCAATTCCCTGTTTAATGCCTTAAACATGTCGGAATCGAGGTTGCTCACAGGTGAATTCACCCAACAAATTGCTCTTCTCATTAAAAATTGCTTTGATGGTGGGATGGCAAGCTAGAAGCTAAAAATGAACAATGCTACTCAGCTAGCTAGTTGTTGTATCAAGCACTGCCAAGGTTAGGGGTTCAGTTCCCTGTTTAATGCCTTAAACTAGGGATCCCCAACTGGCGGCCCGCAGGCCAAATGCGGCCCACGAAATGTGGCCACCATAGGGATGAGCACACTGTCTCCGGTCTGTCAGTGGAATATTACACACATATTACGCACGGGGAAGACATGCCTGTTGCCATGGCTACGTAAAAGCTGATAGGACCACTGACCCATCAATCAAATCCTCTGCTAGTCTACTATCCAATCACAGAGAGGGATTTTAAAATTTAGACTGCCCTCGGAAGTTACATCATCGAGAAGCGACAAAGCTAGGTTTTAGCTCGGAGGCTATCTTGTGCTTTAGTTACATTTATCTCGGGATTGTGTGATCATAAAATGTCATGCTTGGACTCATTTTGCTCAGGAGAATCTAAGCTTTCTGTAGATATTCATATGTCTCCATTTTATTACAAAATGGTGATTATAAAACACTGCAAACGCTACAACGGGAGTGCTGGGCCTGGTGCCGGGCACAGCATGGGATGTCAAGCTAAAAGCTAAAATTGAACTATGCTATTCTGCTAGCTAGCATTGTTGTATGAAACCCAGAGATTAAAACACTTCTGTAATTATCTTGGAATACCTTTCAGAGGTAAACATGCCCAAAGCATTTCCTGCCAGAGCTGCTAAAGCACTCAGGCTGCTGCTGCGAGGAATTTGAATAGAAGAGTTCATACCGTATGTTCCGTGTTTTGACATCACGCTTAAATGATTTGCAGCAGTTTAAAAACATTCTTCCTCTCCTCTCATTTCCCTCTTTATGTGATTTTCATTTCAGGAAAGGTAATCTTTAAAACTCTGTGTGGAGAAAACACTGGCAGCCTTTACTGTTGGTGTTTCATCAGAAAATGGTCCTGATTTGCATTTTTATGCTGTTGGTTCTCCATGACCAGAGGGCAGATTTATCACGGCGTAATCAACACCGGCGTGAACAAAGGAAGTCTCTGGGTGATTATAGACTTATGAAAATGACTTTGAACTGACTTCTCATGTAGAAAAAGCCACTAATTTTGCTATTTTGCTGTACTGTAAGAATAGTAGCTGCATTGTGTTGAAGAAAAAAGCAGTTTTGGGTGGAGTCAGCATGTCTGTCTGATGCAGTTTGTTCTGTCAAGAAAACAAAACACACTGAAACCCAACCCGCTCACTGGAACACACACATGTAAAATGCAGCCAGAATGCAAAGCAGCAAATGGGAACTGTGGGAAAATAAACGATCTAGAAACAATAAGATCTCTACAGTCTTACAAATTATAAAGCCCTCGAGTTTATTGAGTGACGTCTTTTCTTCGTCGAGCTTCTGACCCTGAAAAAGGGGCGGAAACCTTTGTGACCCACATCATCTGTTAATGTGACGCATTAGAATGCAAAGAAGACAGTGTGTGTTTGTGTGTGTGTGTGTGTGTGTGTGTGAGTTGTCAGTTTTAGTTCTTAAATGATTATAAGTTTAGCTAAATTGGATCTTTAGAGGGACGAGTATCTCCAAGAAGGTTATGATAGCAGGATATCTCAAAAAGTTCTGAAAGGATTTGGATAAAATTTGGCGGCTAAATCGGTAATGTTGAGAGAGGGGAAAAGTGCTTCTTTTTTTCAGTGTTAGAGGTGATCCAAATCATATTCTGGATCTAGAAAGAAGTTTTTAGCTGATAAAATCAGTGCTAATTTCAATGAAATTTAGCATTGTGGCTTGTTTTTTAAAATAATAAAAGTACAGATACTTTTCAGGTAATAAATACTGAGGCTTTTACAGTGTGTGTGTGTGTGTGAGTGGGGGGGGAATGCGTATGTGTTTGTAAATGTCCTTCCTCGTCCAATCAGATGATGTTCTCTGCACATCTGAGCAGATTTAACATTCTCTCTCTCTCCGCAGACACGAATGAAGCAGGGATTTCATCATTTCCTTATTTCAGGCAAAAAAAAAAAAAAANAGAAGCCCTTTCTGCATTCAGATTCCACCCGTGCCCCAGATTTGCT
This sequence comes from Lucifuga dentata, assembly GCA_014773175.1. Taxonomy (NCBI): domain Eukaryota; kingdom Metazoa; phylum Chordata; class Actinopteri; order Ophidiiformes; family Bythitidae; genus Lucifuga; species Lucifuga dentata. Next base: position 28,603 of record VXCM01003137.1, on the reverse strand, counting down.
CATCAATAGCGTGGAATGACCTCCACTCACTCAGACAGCATTGTGAAATCCCGAACAATCAGACGTGTCCGAGCCGTCTCAAAGACAGCCATTGTAGGGATGTTGGAGTGAATGCGTCTTATGTTTCACAGCCCCTTTTGGTTTGTTTTCTCACATAACCAGGCAGCTGGGCAAGCCTCAAGTCAGTAAGCGAGACGGTGAAAGTCTTTATTAAGTCATGCGTGTGTTCATGTTATCCGGCGTTGATGTGTAGGCAGAGACGCCGCCGGCGTTGGAGACTTCATTCCCTCGCTGAGGCTCCTAAACATGTCCTCCAAACGGTAAATGTTACCTCAGATTGTTATTTGACAGGGAATTTAAGCCAATAAAAGGCTGTAAAACGTTTTGGATGTGACGACAGGCTTTGGTCCGTGAGCTTTTAAAGGAGCAGACCAGTGATTTTGCACAACTCGTTACATTACTGCAGCCGTTTTCCGAAATATATACTGCAGGAGTGGTGCATTTTTAGAATTGTTTTTCCTACCTTCCAGACTTCAGTTCATTAAGTGTGAAGTAATCCATCACAGCGAACATGATGTCTATTAATTTTTTTTTTTTTTTTGAAGTAGCTTAATTTAACGATCCAACATGGAGCTACACGGAAGAAAATGGATTTCCCTGCCACAGAATTATAGTCCCAGGAGAAGATGACTTTTTAATGAAGGAAATTAAACAAACCCTCTACAATCTAGCATAAGTGTTAGCAGGCAAAATATGGAGGCTTTTTTTTTTTTTTTATTTTAAGGTGGGTGTGCCACCTGAACATTTAGTTTGAAAGATTAGGGGATTTGGCAAAATGCTGTTTTGGAAACTGGCTGTCAGCAATGTAAAGTGGGTTGTATTTATTGGGCTCAAACATGTAAAATCACCAGTATGCTCCTTTAGGTGCCACCTCCATCCATCCACCCTCTTTACCCAATATTATAAAATGACTGCCTTTGTGTGTGTTATTTTTTTAATCATATTTGGTTATGATTAATAGATTAACAAAATAATCAATATTGAAAATAATGTCTATGATGACACAGTGACATCCAGTTAGATCTTTCATCATAGAAATGAGACTTTGACCTTTGACCTCCTTAATCTTAGTTGCTTGCCATGTTTTTAATCTTGCTAAAACAAACCTGCTACATGTTCTTTTGTTTTACTTAGCAGATGGAATATTCTTCTCTTTTCTGCAGCCTCACACCCTGATTTAGGTGTATTTTTGTAAATAATTAAACCTTTCTTTCCAAAAAACAAGCCGCATTATGAAACCACAACTTAAATTTTTCCTTTCTCTGGCATGTTAACTGTGGAGACTTGGCTGACATTTATCTGCAGGTATTTACAAAGCAGCGTTTCAGCGTCTTCATCGTGTTCTTCAACTGTTACGAGACCAAATCTAAGATCTTCCAGTTCCAGGACGGCATTATAATCGCTTTTTTCCGTGCCTTGGCCCCATCATGGCATGGCTCCAGTCAATGAGTCTGTGTTTGGCCCTCGTTGCTGGTGTTATCTAAGCGTTTTGGCCGTGTGTGTGAGGAGTACGCAGGATTCTTTTTTCCCTCCTCTCTACGGCGGTCATGTTTCTGTCTGATAGCGTCTCATCCAGAGAATCACTCCCACTCTCTGCTGCAGGGATATTAACACGATGTTCAGCCTGGCTCCAGTGTTTTCATCCTACAGACAAAACAAGCTGAGGGTGGGAGAAAGGAAGAGTGTGCGTGTGCATGTGTGTGTGTGTGTTTGTGTTGGCGAGGTAGGTGAAATAAAGTGGATGTAACGTGAATTTGAGCTTGATCTTCACAGATGAAGGCGGAGAGAAAGCTGCATTTAATGGCTTTCGTTGCTGTTTACTTTGCAGAGTCAACATTTCCATTCAACTTGATAAAAATACTTATCTGTTTAAAAAAAAAGTTCTAGAGTCGAATAAAGTTCTGAAGTTTTAGAAACAAGGTCAACAAATTTTCTCAGCCTGTAAAGGAGCATGTAGTCTTAAATAATCAGGAATTATGACAATTCTAACATTTAGAAGTCTCAAATGTCGAACCTGTATATCCAAAATAGATTCTATAAGCAATAAAAATCAACCAATCAACTCTTTTCATCTCCAAAATCTCTAAAATTTAAGATGTTTGAAGTTGATAGTCTCATGAAGAACCTCATACCTGCAGTTTTGCAGGTTCACGTGTACCAGGCGCTTGTTACCGACCCAAAACTATTCCTCACAATGACGACTTTAAAGGACCATATATATATTATTATTATACTTATTATTATTATTTTTATACTAATTACTATTATACTATATATTATTATACTAATACATCAGTATTGATACAGTATTAATACATAACTATAAGTTAGTACGTATTAGCAGTTAATGTGCACAAATTTCAACATTAAAGGACCATACTGGCCATTTTACATGTTTGAGCCTAACATATTCAATCTTCATACATGTTATGTTACTGTCAATCATTTCCCAAAGGATAAAACCGTATTTCAGCTTTCCTGATATTTTGCTAAATCTCTTAATCTTTCAAAATCAAATATTCAAGTGATACACCCACCTTAAAAATCCATGTTTCTCCTGCTAATAGTTACACAGCCTTATGAAGTCACGGTCCTTTAAATTTTTCCATAAACGCAGGTCTTCTTTTGGGACTATATTCCCCGGTGGAGGCATACATTCACTCCACGCTTTTTATTGAGCTTAAACACTAAAATTACATAACTTCTAAAAAAACCTGAATACACGTCTTGTTGGTGATGATGGATTACCTATCCCAAGAACGTTTACAGTATCAACAAGTTGATTTTAATAGCAGAATGAACTGAAACCAATGGAGGTCTGGAAGGTAGGAAAAACATTTTTAATTCACCGATCCAGTAGTATGCTTTGAGAAATGATTGACAGTAAACGTTACGTGTATGAAAATAGAATATATTAGACTCAAACATGCAAAATGGATAGTATGGTCCTTTAATGCTGAAACTTGTGCACATTAACTGTTAATACGTACTCACTTATGCTTATGTAGATCCTTTTTATTACCGATGTATTAGTACTTTTACCTAAGTAAACATCTTGGGTACTTTATGTTCTGCGTGTGAACTCATCTCTGACAAATGGCGTTTTAATTACTGTTGAATAATACAGTATAATAACCTATACTATATAATATATATAGTATAATAATTCTAATATGTAATAAATTGCCAGTATATGTAGCAGCTAGTATATTTTTATACTCCTTTTGGAGACCCAAAAAAGTAATTAAGTGTAGTAAATTAGATGTAATATCCTTTAACTATCTGGAGTCTAAAGTCACATTTTGCTGATTTTTGGAGACTTTATTTTATTTTTTATAATCTTACAAAATCAAGTAGAAATTTCACAACTTTAATGGTTTATTTTAGATTCTTTTTTCTTTGCTTAATTCTTTGAGATTGTTTTTTTTTTTTTCTTGAATGAAGAATTTTCTTGCAAAATTGATTTGAGACATTATGTTCCATTAGGTCGTTACTACGTGTTATTACTATTTATGCTGAGATGTCGACATCATGTGACTGAATGGGCGGGAACATGTACGTATAGAATTACAACCAGTCGCTAACATTTACGTTACCAAACTTGACACTACTGCATTTTAAACAATTTATTTTGCAGCTTCAGTTTCCTTCCTGCTGCGATGCTACATAAGCCGAACTGCGTCATGTGAGACAAAGACATCGCCAAAAATAAATAAAGATAAATAGAGATGCAGACAGGCAGAGAGGAGACGACAGAAATAGACGGAATGATGGAGAGAGAGAACGCCGGCTTTGGTTCCTCCTGGGTAAGCTGAGAGCCGGCAGCGTGGAGGTCTGTGGGTTAAAGGCAGCACTGTGGGAGTGGGTGTGGGAACAGTAGGTCACTTTGGTTTGGGCTGTGGCCGAGAGAAAACACATAAACACTTTGACACACACACGAAGACGCTCAGGTCGTGTTTATATGTCGTCCTCACGTAAACACGTTCTGATTGGCCTGTTAAGATCTTTGTCCTTCCAGAATTTTCCTGCTTTTCCCAACAAAAGTTTTCATTTTAGTCACGGCGGCGATGATTCCATGTTTCATTTATTTTGTCTTAAAGGACCATACCATCCGTTTTGCATGTTTATGCCTAATATGTTCAATTTTCATACATGTAACATTACTGACAATCATTTCCAACGCATACTACTGGAACGGTGAATTATAAATGTTTTTCCTACCTTCCAGACCTCCATTGGTTTCAGTTCATTCNACTGGAACGGTGAATTATAAATGTTTTTCCTACCTTCCAGACCTCCATTGGTTTCAGTTCATTCTGAAACCGAATTCTGAATTCTAGCAGAACGAACTTAGCGGTTAGTAGAAACTTATGCTTCTTAGCGGTGCGTTCAAGTGCTGTAGTGAAGAACTGACAACAGAGTTTCACATTCATCTGCAATGTAATCAAGTGAACCTGAACATGGAAGAAAAAGAATCAGTCAACATGGATTTAGAGAAAAGACATCATGAGTTAGAGGTGACTGAATTGATGCTGCGCTAAAATAATTTTAGCTAACATCTGAGTAGTCAGTAAGACTTTTTTCTCAATCTAATATGTACAACAGCGATGAACGCGTCATTCCTCAACATCACGTGAGGAAGTCTCTGTGCTGGATAAGACCAACATCTAAACACAGCAGAATTTTGAGGAAGACAAACACTAAAATTACATAACTTCTAAAAAAACCTGAATACACGTCTTGTTGGTGATGATGGATTACCTATCCCAAGAACGTTTACAGTATCAACAAGTTGATTTTAATAGCAGAATGAACTGAAACCAATGGAGGTCTGGAAGGTAGGAAAAACATTTTTAATTCACCGTTCCAGTAGTATGCTCTGGAAAATGATTGTCAGTAACGTTACATGTATGAAAACTGAATATATTGCTCAAACATGCAAAATAGATGGTATGGTCCTTTTTAAAAAAAAAAAAAATAGATATAAAACTGCCAGCTATTTCCTCACGTTTGGACTGCAGCCAAATGTGGTCGAAGTCATTATTTTCTCAATTAGAAACCTAAAAGAATTCACCTGCGAGGTTAATGACTTTTTAACAGGTTTTAAGCGTAATCAGAAGTTTTGGCTAAAGATGAAGCTTTAAGATCAATTAGAAAGCTTCTGTCTGATTATCTAATTAAACAGGTTGGTTTTGAGAAGTGTTCTCAGGAAAATGCTGATCGTTGACCTTTACAAAGGTCACGGATCACCAGTATGACCAGTACGATCACATCTGTCTGCTCGCTGGCATTTTACATCATTTCTCTCTGCCTTGCTCTCCTCCCTTAATGTTTTTTCTCCTTTCCTCTTTTCCTTCTTCCTGTCTTTCTCCTCGCAGCTCTTTCTTTCTTCCTCTCATTCATTTGTTCTCTCTCTATTCAAAGCAGCAGCTGAGATGATTTCTGTCCATGTCTCACTTTGTTCCCTCAAATTTTCCAAGGACGGAAATCCTTTTTTTTTCTCCCTTTTTCTCAATCGCTCAATTCCATTCAAGTGAAGTGATTTAGAAACTTGAGCTGTAATTATTTATAACCCCCCCACTGTCCTTTATCTCCTCCTCCTCCTCCTCTCCCCATCTGACCTTTTTTGAAATCACGCTTTAATTCAGCCAGTTTTTGCTAAATATTTAATGTTCCTGACACAGCAGGCTGGAGCTCTCTGCTTCACTCTCAGCCTCAGAGTTCAGTTTGCCATCATCTAGACGCCAGAATGCTTCGCCGGCGTCTGCGAAAGTGCTCCGTCGTCTTTAAGAAGTGAAACCTTACTCTCCTCCTTTCAGCCAGCGTGGAAAATACTCCTGAGCAGATGGTCGGCGAGGCTTTGGATGGAAGTCAGGTCCATGGTTGAGTCATGTGCAGCATGCTCTACATCCTGCGCTGTCCTGAGTGTGACTTCCTGTTGTCCTTGTGCCATATGTTACTGATCTGCAGTGGTGAGCAGTCAGGGCCAGCAAGGCCTTCTCTGCTGGCCTAGAGATTGTCAGAATCATCAAATTATGTTTTGNGCAGTCAGGGCCAGCAAGGCCTTCTCTGCTGGCCTAGAGATTGTCAGAATCATCAAATTATGTTTTGATAATTTAATATATATTTTATTAATGCCATATGTATTTTACAAAGTTCAGTTTTGTTATTAACGTCATTTCATCAGTACTCTCTCCCTCAGTTTTGCTGCTTCCAGTGCAGCTCATATAAATTAGAGCTTTTATCCAATCAGATTTTCCACCTGTGCTGTCTCCGGGTAAAAAAATCTAGCCTGAGGCCTTCAGAATCTCCAGTGAATCCCCTCTGCTATTCAAGCAAATGGGACGATGTTGTTGATTGTCATATTCTTTAACCAATCAGATTTTGAGTTTGCCATGCTGGGCGTATTCTTTTACACATCAGGGCCTTCTAGCTGGCCTTGGCCTACATCATCGGAGTGCAGCATTATGCTAACAGATAAACAGCCTGCCAGAAGTTCATCAGAAGAAGAAGAGGGCCAGTTAGCTTAGCTAACTCAAGTAAACCAGGCTAGCATGTAACATAGCATTAATGTTTATTTAAACTTTCTTTCTTGACGTTTAGATTTTTAGATGTAGTGCTTTAGATTTTTTGTTTAGATTTTTACTTAGTCCTGTTGTTTTTTAACGCACAATGGCTGAAGGAGGAGAAGAAATGGATTTACAACGCTTTTTTTCACATTTTGGAACTGAAACGCACCGATAATGTACAGCCGTGTGGTTAAACTCTTTCTAAAGACAGAAAGGAGGATGGACTTTGTCTTCAGATGATGAGCAGCTTTGGTAAGTCTGATGGATTTTTATGTGGCTGGAATCTGTGGAGAAGCCTGTTGAATCTGATTGTGTTATTTGTGTTTTACAGCATTTTTGCTTACTTGCTGGTCGTATGAGTAAATGTGATGGTTGTTGTGAGTTTGTTCTTGTTTCTTTGGTAATGACACTGATTTAGGCTATGCCATGTTTATATGTGATGCAGCATCCTGTCATAATGCGTAATAATGCTACATCCTATTCATGTCTCTGCTGTTAGTGTGTTGTAACTGACATAGGTGTTGATCCTCTTGTTAAATCTCTTTATTCACTCGATAAAGGTTACTGTCACTGTGAATATGGCTGGTTATGTCTAATAACAGCAGCATATAGCCCTAGTNATTCACTCGATAAAGGTTACTGTCAGTGTGAATATGGCTGGTTATGTCTAATAACAGCAGCATATAGCTCTAGTGTCATGCTGAGATTATTAGAAGGTGTTTAGATTTAAAGGTAATTGCAGGAGGATCGCATTGAAGGCAGAAAAATGATCTTGCAGCATGGTCCTGGCTTGAAAACAAATCACAATATGACTCAATATTCACTGATAATTTGTTTTTTTCCCCAAATGTGATATAGTTTCATATGCTGTACTGGAATTAGAGCCTTCCATACATGCAGCATGCCCAATATTGACCCTTTATTCCAGTGCAGAGAACTTATTTCCATCTACTTTTGGTCTATATGCAGACATTTCCCATAGTTCCTTTCTTTCAGCTGCAGGCTCAGAGTTCCTTATGTTCTGTCCATCTGTCTCAACCAGCATTTTGGGGGGACGGATGGGAAGGACAGAAAATGGGAGTTGGGGGTTTGGATGATGCAAACATGGCACTTGGGCTCATGGATGCCCTCGTCGTCCTTGTGCATGTGTGATGATAAGAGCAGGATGAGACGTTTGTGCTTAGACCTAAATTTTAAGTCTTAATCAACGACAATAACGTAACGCATGGGTCAGAGCTGGGAAGATGGGGGGAGGGGGGCAGAGTGAGAAGGAGAAGAAATAAAAGGTTGTTAGGATGTTTAAAATTCAAAAAAAGCTGAACAGCAACAATAATTTGGTTATTTTTTCATTTAGGGACAGACAGCTTTGAAGGCTTCTTTTCTCTTGTGCGTTCATGATGAACAGGAAGTTGATTTGTTGTTTATTTATTTACCATGACAGAGTGATAAAGACTTTATTTTAATTTTTTTTTTTCTACTGCAGCAGCAGCTTGTTTGTTTTATGTTGTGTGACACTAAATACATCACGTTTTGGTGAAAATTTATGATGCATCCCACCACCATATTTCAGCATCATAACTGTGACACTGCAGCTAGCTGGTCTACAGATCGTTTTTTTTTTTTAATTAATGTTAGAGAGAGAGAGAGACAGAGAGAGAGAGAGAGAGAGAGAGAGAGAGTAGATTTTTCTTGTAGTCTTGTCGTCACGGTGTCAGGTCCGTGACACTTCTCTGTGGGTCACCTGTGTTCAGACAGGAAGGTGATTGGAGGTCGGCAGGGGTCACAGGTGACATTTCTGATCAGAAGAAACCCCACTCAGGTGTCACCTAATCTCCCAACTTCCACACTCCTCCTCCTCCTCCTCCTCCTCTTCCTCTTTCTTCATCCCTCCTCACCTCCACTTCAACAATCATGATACACACAGACACGAACAGACGGCTGCAGGAAATATGAGATTAAAAAAACAACAAATCAACTAAAAGTACATGTGACAGCAAGACACACACATACACACACACACAGACACACACACAGCGGTGGGAAATTGTGGTGAGGGATTGGCTGTTGGTCAATCTTGACAGCAAGTTGCCAAAGATTTGGTTTAGAAACGTAGTTAGAGTTTCTGATTGGATGGTGTCCAGAGACGACCGCTACCTGAGACCAGCTGATCTGCAGGAACAATCAGATGCTTCATCCCTGCAATCTGATTGGTCGATAGAGTGTAATGGAATATTAGTGGGGCTGCTGCAGGGGCATAAACACTCCAAAAGGGCAACATTTTCATTAAAATCAGACATTTTCTAATCCAGTTTTGCTATTTTTAGCACGTTTCCACATGACCTCCTCTTGGTGTCCAGCAGAGATATTTCCATGGTTATTAGCATGTTGAAAGCAGCACGCCACCATGGTTCATCTCTGGGTTTGGAGGGCAAAATTCGGTCAAGCCCCCTTGCCTTTACTATGCTAATTTTCCTCTGATTTAATTTTTGAACAGCGCCTAAACCAGGAAATGTGTGTATGTGTGTGTGTGTGCGTGCTCTGAAGCGTGGTTCTTTGGAAACGCTGCAAGCAAGCACCATAGACTGTTCACCAGACACACACACACATGCACACTTTCAGTTTATTCTGCAGAATATGTGCATTTGACTCAATTCTCCGTCAGTTCAATTGGATTATTTTTTAATCTACTCGACTTGACACAGTGTCGATGCCTAGCAACCGGCTCCGTTGGGGACGAGAATAATGGAGGTAAAAAGTGATGACACATCATGAATAAGCTGAATGCTGCAGCATCTCCTCTCAACATTTCCATAATTTCTACGGTAGGGAGGCATAAAGCAAAGATGTCTGCTCCAAAAATGAGACATTTCATCTCGTAAAATGATCATTGGCATGAAAGCGAAAAGTAATCATGGAATATTCTCAAGAATTTGAGCAATCTTAATCGTTTTGCTCAGAAATATATATCGATGCTATTAAATCGTATGACTGTCAGCTGGATCTGCAGGCTGTTGACCCATCATCCTTAAAATTCTTAACTAGTCCCGGGGGCTTTAATGCAGCCTGGGTGGGACTCCAGTTCCCATGCTCCCTCATGGTGAGGTCAGAGGTCACTGCTAACAGGAAATACAGTCATACATGGTTGTTAATAGAAGCTGATGATGGCTGACCCCAATGAATACCCCACTGCCCTCTGTTAAATAAAAATAACTGTTGAGATTTCAGTATGTTTACTTAATTTGCTGGCCTATAACAAACATTAAATATATAAATAAACTGCTCCTATTCCATGTAGTTTAAAATGTAATATGAAATAGCAGGCTGTTCATGGATTATTTTCCAAAAAGGCGATTTGTTTTTATAATTTAATTTTTTTACACTTTCTGAAGATAATTTTCTTAGAACGGACAGCGTATTAGGGCCATATAAGATGAAAAAAAAAACAAGGGGGGCATTATTTGCAAGTTTTAAAAGTGCGTATGCTGATGATAATTCGATGATTTTGCACGTATTTCTAGAAGTATTTCTTTATTGTGAAATCCAATGGAAAAGTATAATTTAATAAGGTCATGTACTGCAGGCATAGGCACAACGTGAGGCAGTTCAATTCCCCCTTATTATTTTTCTGAGTTTAAAAAAATCACAAATTTGCGAGTTTTTAAAACTCAAAATAATGCCCCTCTTTTTTTCATCTTATATGGCCCTAATACGCCATCATATTTTCTCTTTGCAGAAAATGGATGTCTTTTTTTTTCTCTCTCTCTCTGAGGACATTTTATTTTAGTCACATGTCATGAATACTTTAACTTATACTCCTTTTATTTCTGATTCTGCCGTCGACGTCAGCAGGCCGGCCGTGACACTCGGCGGTCTGAACTTCCAGGCTGTGAAATATGGAAAGCCTAGTGGGCCGAATGTGGAGCCATGTGACGCACCGCATTCATTAGAACAGAGAACAGCTAAGAGTCTGTCTGAAATTACACAGCAACGGATACTGGATACTGTAAAAAAATAAAAAAGTCGCTTGATAATGATACTGTTGATAACAAGACCAATGAAAAATTCATTTGTATTGCAGCTTTTCAAATCACTGTGAAAATCACAAGAAGCAGGAAACTGTGTACTAAAATGTGCACCGCACTGCAAAGCACACACAAAAAAAAGTAATAATGAGGTTTATTGTTAAATATATAAGACAAATTGTGCTTTTAGATTTGATAGCACCACAGTCCAGTGTTCCAGCCGTCCTCCACGCGTGCTTATTTTATGCTGAAACGGCATAAAAACATGATTTTTATACTGCAATTTGTACCTGTTATGATGTTGATCGCTAGTAAGCGATACCCAATCAGATTTTATTTCTTTAACGAGTACAGGTAGTGACACATTTTACTTGGATGGTACTCATAAAAAGTGCATTATCGTAATGGATACTTGTTTCAGAGTACTCGGTTCATCCATACTTTTGAGTATTTGGTCTCAGTCTGGTCGCAGATGAACTCTGGAGCGTTTTTTTTTTTTTTTTNTAACTGACTGAGTGAAAAGGCTCCTGTAGCTAGCTGTCTATTAGCATTTTAGGCTAATGACAAGCAAACAAACTGCTAGCAACTACATGCAAAACTGTTAATTTTAACAAATTACACAAAGCAAATCAAACATGCTGTGAAAACATTGTCACATCAAATTTACCGTGTCTTTGGATTAACATGTTGAAAGTTAGCATTTTATTTGCTCAATGTACGCGTTATTTTCCTGTTCAGCCACATGAAAGCATCGCGTCTTCTACACATCATGTGAAGAAATGCGGAGTTTTTCCATGCGTTGCTTTGAAACGACTTAAAATTCAGCGTCCTGCTGCTGCAGGTTCACTTGATTCACGTCATTAATGATCATTAGAAACATCCTGATTGTGTCGTTGTTCCGTGTTGCATCATTGCTCCGGTGCACCGTGATGCGTTGGTTGTTTATGGTGCAGATTAGCCTGGGTGCATTAATGCAGCAGCTAAACGAGTCATTCTGCAGGACGTAACACCGTTTGTCTTTGTTTTACAGCCTTATTAAAGCTCAGGTCAAAAGTTTCCTTAAAAAACAACAACATCTGAGGTTGTGTTGCAGCTGGAGTGGCATGTGCATTGCATTCTGGGTACTGTTTGACAGGTATTGTCATCAGACATCAGGAGGAAAATACCTCCCTCTTCCCTTTCTTTCCTTCTTTCCCTCCTTCTCCCCCTTCTCTGTTCTTCCATTTCTTCTCCTTTCCTCCTACTGTCTTTCTTCCTACTTCTTCCTCTCCTTTCCTTTTTTCCCTCTGCTTCTTCTCCTCCACCTCTTCCCTCTCATTTTTCTTCCTTCTCTCTCCTCCCATTCTCTTTTCTTCTTTCCTCTTCTACTTTTCCCTTTTTCCTCTCCTTCTCCTTGCCTTTTTCCTTCCTCCCTTTCCTTCTCTCCTGTCCCTCTCTTTATACTCACAGGAATGCAGGCATGTACCCTTACGACNACACACACACACACACACACTCCTCTGCACATGGTGTGTTTACCTCTCTGGTGGAAAAATGGGCGTGGCTGCAGTCAGCTGTGGCCCTTATTAGACTCTCTCCTGCTAGCAAGAACAGTGGAATGATCCTTTAATAACAAAAACTTACATTATACAGCGATAGAGTCGTTCCTTATCTCTTTAATCGGAGCTCAGTCCATAAAGTAGGAAAGTCAGATGTTCTGCTGAAGTCCTGAACTCGTGTTCGTTGCGCTGCGCTGTAATAAAAGAAACTTTGTGTGGTCAGTGAGAACATACAGCCATAAAACAAAGCCGTTTTTGTTCAGGAAGGACAGAAAAAAGAAGGAATTAATCCTCAGGGTGGAAGAAATGTATCACAGCTACGCTCAGAACACTTATCAAGTCGTTTCTGGAGTCAGTAAGAAGACTTAAATGTGTTTAAAACATATTTAAATGTATTTTCAAACTTCATTTATCAAAAAATGCACAATTTGTAATCTTTCTGTTAGCATTACCAGAAACTGACAGTGTTAAAATCTATTAGAATCATGGCTGTGCTAACGTGCAAGATAACAAGATGTTATAGAGACGTGACATAAATTGTCATAATTTATCAACGCACGACGAATTTAACGCTCGTCTTTAGCTTTTTCTCACTTCTTTTAAAATATTGTTTAATTACATTAGCTTGGTGTCTTGTTAGCTTCCTAGTCTTCTTAGCTAGCATGTCAGCTAACCGCAAGAAAAAGTTTTACTTTTTTTTTAAAATACCATGATGGAGTAAAGCTCATAAAGCTCAAAATTGATTTTTCCACCACTTAACTTTAATTCAATAAAACAGAAAGTACATATACATATAATATATTTTCAAGGTGTTTTTTCAAGGTTTTTTATTTCTTGCTATCTTTTTTTCCCCCAATTGCATGTTAAAGATCATAAGCTATTGCTCACGTTTTTTTAAGTAACATCGTAAATTTTTGCCTCGGCTAGATTTGACCTGAAACAGATTTTCCACAAATGAGTTTAAAGTAAAATTACTAAAAGTAAAATTTAAGCAAAGCAACAGTACTGGAACTTGAGTTGGTTGTTTTTGATTTTTTGCACTTGACTATTACTTCCAGATGTCATGGAGTCGATGCTGCTCTAGCTATTAGTGTTATGGTGTTTCGTAAGCGTGTGTCATTTGCAAAACATCTGCATCCCAGATTTGGGACAAATTACACACATCACTTTCCATCACAACACGGTGTTTCTGATTCTTTTAGTGACTTCTTCTGTTTCACGGAAACACAAGCGAATGTCCTGAGCGCGATGGTAGGAAGAGTGTAGGAAGCAGATAGGAAAGGGTGAATGATGAAAAGGATTTATCGCGTTCTGTCCTGCAGGTCACTTCCTCCCACAGACTGAATAGGAAAAAGGTCCACTTGTATAAATATGGTGGAAACTCCCCAAACTTCAGTAACAAACTTTTAAATCCCATCTGGGGAGGTTGAATGAGTTCAGACTTTACCAGGACAATGAGAGCGAGGATGTTGTCATAACGCTGAATTAATGCCATCAGAGCAAAACACACTTATTATCACATTTATTTCTTCGAGTTTAATTCCAAATTGCTGCACAAACTCGATGATGTGAAGCTCAGCAGTGAATATTTCTAATACAAGATCAAGTCATTGGCTCAAGTTTGATTTTTTGTTAAGTTAGAGAGAAATCGTTAAGAGTAATAAAAACATTTACATTTATTCAAACTACTGTATATACTCGAGTATAAGCCGACCTCCCAACTCTGACCTGCAAATTTACATTTTTAAAGAAACTCGTATATAAGCCAACACCCTGATGTTGTTCCATCAATTTATTTGTTTAGCAAATTACCTGATTTTCTGGGTGTTGTCACAGTATTCCTCTGATTTTCTGAAAATAATCCACGTACGGGTTGTGGCAGCTGTTTTAAAACTTCACCACTTTGACAGGGTTTCTTTTCCTGACTCACACCAGAATGATGACATCGCGCTCTTGTTCTTTTCGTAACTTTGCGTAACTATTTTCAAAATCACAATCATAAAACATGAGGTGAGGTCAAAAACTACATCACTGCCCCGTTCCTCATAAATACTGATCAGCCTCCAGGAGCGTCTATAAATAGACTCCTTGGCTTCACGGAGCCGGCGATGATTGATCAGTTAAAATATAAATATTCAAAAATAATAACTTATTTGATTTCACTTTTCCCAAATGAAATATTTTAAACATTNATATAAATATTCAAAAATAATAACTTATTTGATTTCACTTTTCCCAAATGAAATATTTTAAACATTTGACAATTAACCAAGAAATGGCTCTAACATTAGCACCGGTAAACATGATATTTATTTCAGCAGCTGATTACCATAACTGACCAATCACAGCAGAGCTTACTGGCCGCCACAAAATGTGCTGGATAAGAAGTTTTGTCAGGAAATATCTTATTCTAAAGTATGATTTAAACTGTTTTCCATGATTTAAACTATTTTCCATGGGTAGTGGTAATTGGTAGTATTTCCACCCCTGAAAATTTCCTTCTGTGGGATCAAATTTGAATTTTGTGTGTATAAGCTGACCCCGATTTGCTTTGTGAAATTTGGTAATAAAAACTCGGCTTATACTGGAGTATATACAGTAGTTCAGTTTCAGTCCAGCTTCAGTTCACACCAACTGAATAAACGACAGTTAAATGTTGTTTTATATTTTCATAATTGTCAGCACTCTAAAAAGTGTCTCATTTTATTTCTAGATAAAATGAACACAGCCTGGCCTCTCCGGTTTCTGTCCATCTTACTCCCCCTTTCTCCGTGTGAGGCTATTTCTAGTCTTCATCTTTTATTTCTGAATTATCACACATCATCCCAACCAGGCCCTCGAGAGTCTGGTCTCAGGCGCCGAGATAGACGACCTTTCGGCAGCGGGGAAAAAAAGTTTGAATGGTGGAGAACAGCAGCATTGATGGGGTGTAATTTTCTTCTGAGCGGTGAAATTCTATCGGTGTCTATTCAGGCTGAATGCCAGAGCGGTTATGAATAAAAATGTGCAGCAGTGAGACCTTGGGATGAAATAATCAGAAGGCTCGGCCCCTTTATGCAAGACTGAAGGCGTTGATGGTGAAAATTATATTAAAACCGCCTGTTTTAACCATTATTCATCCAGCAAAGGTTGCATGTGTGCTTCAGATTCAGCCGGTTCACACGTTGTTCCACTGCTGCTGGGAAGTTTAATCAGTCTGCATGCCTTGCTCAATGGCAGGCATTCACTCTCACCATGTAGACCATGTCTGACAGTTTTAGGAACTGTTCTGGCTGATTTTCAGTCAATGCATCAATATCTAAAGGACAATACCGCCAGTTTTTGCATGTTTGAGCCCAATATATACAACCTACATGACAACCACTTTCCGAAACATCCTACTGCAGCGGTAAATATTAGAATTGTTTTTCCTACCGTCCAGACTTTCCATCGCTAGGTTGTTACTAGGAGAGGTTGGGCTTGTTGATAAGATATGGTTAGAGTGTTGCTAGGGTATTTAGATTATGGTCAGGGTGTTCAGAGATGATTTACTGTATATAGTGTCACTGCTGGTGGTTGTTTGGGTAAATAGTTGCCATGCTGTTTGGCAGTGTTTCTAGGGGGTTATTGGTGGTCGCAGGGTATTCCCAGCAGTCGCTATGGCATAATTTGTGGTTTCTAGCTGTTGTTTCAGGCTGTTGCTAGTGCAGTAGTTGGTGGTGGTTGCTGATTAATTGGAACATCACTAGGTGGTTACTAGGGGAGTTTGGCCTTGTTGATAAGATATGGTTAGAATGTTGCTAAGGTATTTAGATTGTTGGTAGGGTGTTACTAGATGATTTATATCGTGTCACTGTAGGTGGTTGTTGATGTATTCAGAGTGGTTGCCAAGGTAATTCCAGGTGTTTTGCAGGTGGTATAAAGGTCCTTGTGGTTTTCTGAAGTCAATGATTTTTTTTTTTTCATTTCATATTTCCAGTTAAACTTTACTTTTAGGCACTCAGGCTTGATTTTTAATGCCTTGCTAAAAGGCATTTAGACTGAACGGCCTTAAAAGATGAGTATATCTAGTATATCTCTTTTTTTGAGGATCGATTAGCTAATTGACCAAGTATGTGAGATCATACAGCCAAGGACAGTTGGGAGTGTGAGCGTGTCTGTGTAGGTTAATAGAGCTCTCTTTGTACATGTGTGTGTGTGTGTGTGTGTGTTGTGTCTTTGTATCTATGACTACCTCATCCACATCAATCCTTCTGACACACACTCACACACAGTGGGCATTGTCTGTCACATAGCATACTAGGACACAGAGCCTCTAGTATGGGGAGGTCTCGCACACACACACACACACACTCACACACATGTATACACACACACACACACACACACACACACACACACAGACGCCATGTACTGAGAAACATGCAACATGAAAACAGGCATCTCCTGTTCTTACCATGAATGACAGTTTTGCAACTAATTCCTCTAAAGAGGCACCTAAATATGCACACACACACACACACACACACACTGCTGGGGATGGCATTTGGCCATGCATTCCAATCATATGAACAACACTGGCAGTCAGACCCTCAGCTGTGTTTGAAGGTCACCATGAACACACACACACACACACACAATTTGGGGAGCATTTCTATTTTGTTTGATGGCTGTTGTCAGTAGTTACATTGTGGATTAAGATTTTACTTTAGAACCATAAAACATGGCTGCTATCTGGTTTAAATTTTGTAGTTCTGAAATGCCATGTTTATAGAAATCATGAAAAAAAAATTACCTTTATTCCATTTACATACCAGCAACAAAGTAAATATTATTTGTACTCTTACTACTTTTATTTAAATAAAGGATTTGAGTATTTCTTTAAAAATTGTCCCCTAGAAAACACACATTGTCACAGCCAGAGGTCGTTTCATTAACACAGGTAGGATGGTGCTGAACGATCCATCTTCCTGTCCGCGGCGTTTCATATATATTGGGTGTTGCTTGTTTGGGGCGTCAGGCTGAAAACGTTAAACAGGATTTTGTGTTTTGTGTGTTGCTGACATGAAAACTGAACACAGCTTCAAAGGTACCTCAGCAAAATATATGACCTGTTGCTTTCAGAGAGAGAGAGAGAGAGAGAGAGAGACAGCAAGAGATGAGAGAGCAAGAGAGAGTGAAAAATAGAGACACTGAGAGAAAGAGAGAGAGAGAGAGAGAGAGAGAGAGAGAGAGAAAAGAGAGAGAGACACAGAGAGAGAGAGAGAGAGAGACCAGCTGTCAGAGGTTGATTTAGCCACCCATGGTAGCCACCATTCTGCTGCTTCTCATGACCCTTACAGGCCTTATAGACTTGACCCGCCACAACCCAGTGTGTTAATATTGTGGTGTGTGTGTGTGTGTGTGTGTGTGTGTGTGTGTGTGTGTGTGTGTGTGTGTGTGTGCGAGTATGTGAGTACTTTCCATTTAACAAAGTAAAGCAGGAATCAGTGTAGTTGTTAATGTAGGTTTGATATTTTGATGGTTTTGTTTTAGAGTGTGTGGAAGTGGAGTGTGTATATCCATGCGACGGTGCATTTCTGTGTGTGTGTGTGTGTGTGTGTGTGTGTGCGTGCAGGTATCCTAACCTTACAGCGAAGCGGCCAAATGAAAGCATGACCCCTGCCTGACCCCGCTATGAAGCTCCGCTCTTTGGTCTTTTTTTGGCGGGTAAATGTAGACTCAGACTCCAGAGAGGAGACCCTCCACCTGACCTCTGACCTCTCAGAGCTAATATACCCTGCTTCTGCTGGAGAACCCTTTTCATTCCTTACAGCGGTTCAGCCACTGGATCTGGATGTTTTCTTTGGCTCATTTGTGACCACGTTTGAGTTTCTGTATGGCAGCGCTGTTTTGCTAAAACACAAAGCTAATGCTCCGCCATGCCACGCTTCTTCTTCCTTTTTATTCCAGAAAAGACCTAAACAAAATCCTCTTTTTTGGCAGCAGGAATTGTGTAGAAATGTTCATGGAAGCCAGTTATCCATGTTTTTGACGAGAACTCATACCTTAGGGGCTAATTTTGTTCCTTTTACCTTTTTAGATTTTTCCGGTGTCACCACCTACTTAAACAGAAGGGATATTTTGGGTGTTTGGGCCGTTTTTTGTTCTTTGCCCAAATTTTCATTTTCCATTTCCAGTTGCTATGAAAGTATCTTAGAGGTAGAGAGCTTGCAGTAGAAGGTTGCAGGTTAATCAAAGTGCCAATGAGCAAGGCACTTTATGAATGAATGAATTGTTCTTTGTCTTACTATATGGTCCACCCCACATGAGGTTACAAGACACAATCATATAACATAACATTTCCAGTTCCATAAACTTATTACAAACAGCCTTCATGGATACAGTGCATCTTTTCTCAAATTCCATGCTTTCTCTACATAATCAGCAAATGAAAAAATATTTGTTTCACACATGCTTTTTAGAATATTATAGTCATCCATCAAAAAATAATTACATCCATCATGGTTCTTATTATTAAATAAGCTAGTTCTTGGGACATGATACATATGACAATAAAGAACAAAATGAATTTCATTTTTAACTTCATATAAATCACAAAGGGAGCAGAGTCTGTTTTGCTCTTCCCCTGGATAGATGAAGATTTGCACTTCTATGACATAATCTAAGTATAAAGGCAGAATCTGTGTCTGTGGCACCAGCATCTCTAAACCTGGCACTGCATGAAGTTGAAAGTCAGCAGGTTTATTGCTCAGGACCCAAAGACGTGCAGTGTCACGTGTGAAGTTGTTTGTGTGAGCGGTTCTCAAGTTGAGCTGTGTTGGTAAAAAGTAGTCCGTGTGGCAGGATACACTCCGGGCGTGGCAGGATATGCTCCACTCCACGGCCACTTATGGCAGGCTGTGGCACACACCATAAAGTCCGGCCCGGTCCAAACAGGCACTTTTTCAATGGCTACTGCACTAGTTGTTCTGTAATTTCAAAGACAACCAGCAGCAGAAACAATCTAAAAAAAAAAAAAAAACNAAAAAAAAAAAAAAACCCTTGTCTACTACAGATAAAAACTCCTTCTGATTGCATTCAGCTGGAGCTGTTGAGGCCTTTAACCTCATAACATGGTTTGTTAGTCCTTGATTCAATTTGACAATTAACAGTGATTTTCCAATCGGCTGGATGAGAATTACTAGAAGAACATCCTCGTCGTTTGGCTGAAGCAGCAGGAAAAACCTTCATATGTTTCTGAAACGAGTCCAGGCTCTTTCAGAGAAGCAGCTCAGCTGTCGCTTCTCGTAATGAGGCTGTTGGCCGGAAACGATTTGCATACGTCTAATTTTAGTTACTAGTGAGGGAAAATGAGTCGCTGAAGCATGAAGTTTGGAGGATTGAGAAGGAAGTTCGGGGATGTCGTTGAACAGAAAAGCGAAAGCAGCTTTAAAGGAAAATTAAAATTCATTTTATACTGAAAAACTATTTCTTAATAAAACCATTTTGTGAATAATTAGCCACAAGAATAGATTACATTTGTTTTGATTCTCTTCAAAAGTTTCCAGTTATCTGGTGTATTGGTTTTAAAGGACCAAACCGCATTTTGAGCCTAATATATTCAGTTTTCATACATGTTACGTTACTGACAATCATTTCCAAAGGATAAAACTGTATTTCAGCTTTCCGATATTTTGCAAAATCTCTTAATCTTTCAAAATCAAATATTCAAGTGATACACCCACTTTAAAAATCCATGTTTCTCCTGCTAATAGTTACACAGCCTTATGAAGTCACGGTCCTTTAAATTTTTCCATAAACACAGGTCTTCTTTTGGGACTATATTCCCCAGTGGAGGCATACATTCACTCCACGCTTTTTATTGAGCTTAAACACTAAAATTACATAACTTCTAAAAAAACCTGAATACACGTCTTGTTGGTGATGATGGATTACCTATCCCAAGAACGTTTACAGTATCAACAAGTTCATTAACAAGTTAATAGCAAAATGAACTGAAACCAATGGAGGTCTGGAAGGTAGGAAAAACATTTTTAATTCACTATTCCAGTAGTATGCTTTGGAAATGATTGTCAGTAATGTAATGTATGAAAATTGAGTATATTAGGCTCAGACATGAAAAATGGTGGTATGGTCCTTTAAGGTAAAAGAAATGAAGAAACTGTAACTCTGCAGTTATGCTATTTGTTCCAAACTACAGCAATAAAGTGGGAAAAAGCTGAACGGAGACACATCTGTTCTGCTAATGAACTCTCTGCAGTCCAGACTGTACCGGCCAGTTTGCTTAATACGAGACGCAAATGACGAATAGAGGCAGCAAGAGCATTTATGAAGAGGATGAAGACAAAGCTGGTAATAACGCTCCGCGGCGGAGGATGTAATGAGGGCTGGAGCTGAGCTTGGCATGGGAAAGAGCCAGACGGGAACATTTTAAAGCTTTTAGCTGTTCTTTCATTTACGTTGAGGCCATAAAAGTTAAAAAAAAAAAAAAAAAANTAAAAAAAAAAAAAAAAAAATCGAAACGTTATGCAGGATTTTTAATAGCATCATTTTAAAGAACATTCTAAAAATAACTGATTTCTTATTGCTACTGGTAGTTTTAAAGTTTTATCATGAAACACTCCTGTTCTAGGTTCACAGCCAGAGCAAGGCACTAATACTGACAGGGTTGAGGGTTTGATTTCCACAACACTGTCCATGGTATCAATAAATAGGCAGCTTTGGATAATAGCATCCATCAAATGACAGAAATGCTGCATTTCTATGTCGGCCTTCACATTCCTGCCTCCCTCGCCATCACACTTTATGCTGCGTTGTGATTGGTCTAATTGGCAGGAATTACGGGGTTAACGATGCTGTTGACCTGTTGGTGAGGAGCGAGAGCCCTCGACCCCGGTGACCCCGAGAAACATTTAAACATTTTAACTAATCCTCTTGAAAGCTGTACGACCATGTGTGTATGTGTGTGTGTGTGTGTGCGTATTTGCACACAGAATACTTATATGATTTGTATGTGTGTCAATGTGTGCTGGTATATATGTGGTAATAAATTGCAAGTTACATACGTACTATACATGTAGTTGTAGTAGTAGTCGTAGTAGTAGTAGTAGTAGTGTGTGTGTGTGTGTGTGTGTGTGGGTGTGTATGTGTGTCTCCTTGAACACAAGGCTCTCCTGTAAGGACGTCTGCAGTTCAGATGGACAATGAGGACTGTCAGTGCATTAACGAGCGGTCGAGCAATTTATTAACCTCCAGATAGTATTTACCTTTTACTGCATCATCGTTAAAGGGGCGGTCCATTCCTGTAAATCTGTCTTAATGTCTCCGCACTTAAGATTTATAAAAACTACATTAAACTATTAATGCTGCACACTTTTTTTTTTTTTTTTTTTTTTTTTTTTTATGGAGTTCTTACATTCTTAAAACAAGTTTGGTTTTTTTTTTAATCTGGAAGTTCAATGAGATTTCAGTCTGTTTCCAACACAAATCATCTTTTTTCAATGATTTTGTTGAAATATGAATATTTTAAAAATTCTATTTTGTGTATAACTTTCTCAATCTAAATGACACTATGTCTTCCAAACACCTCCAGCAGCTCTATTAGCTAAATTTATCTAAGGCAGTGGTTCTCAAACTGTGCACTTGGACAGGAGAAATAGAAAAGTCAGCATTAATATACTACAGAGGTTGAGGATTCTCATTTCATCTGAATTTGACCATTTTCTGGGTACGTAGCTGAGCCTCTGCTGAAACGCCATCTTAACAACAAGAACAAATATGAAAGGAAACTATGGAGCCCCTTAGGGGTCATGTGTGAAAAAAATAAAGTGGATAAAAAGAAAAAAAAAAAAGGTAACA
>VXCM01003136.1:0-59876 GCA_014773175.1 Lucifuga dentata | reverse complement strand
GGAGGCAGATGATTCGCTGTGGTGACCCCTGAAGGGAAAGCCGAAAGGAAAAGAAGAAGGAGGAGTAATTTGCCTGTCTCCAGCCGGTCTTTTGAGGAGAGGGAATCTCTCTTTGAATTTTCTTACTAGTTTCTTCCATTTTGCCTGATATAATAAGGTTTTTAAAGGAGTTTTTCGTCATCATCTTAGAGAGCTTGGGTCAGCAACTGTTAATGTACGGGCCTGTAAAGCCCTTTGAGACTTTTTATGTGATGTTGGGCTACAAATAAACTTGACACAATGTAAATGTGTCAGGTTTACAAGAAAATGACAAGTTCACAAGAAAATGACAAGTTCACAAAATGACAAGTTCACAAGAAAATGGAAAATTAAATTTTGTAAAAAATTTTCTTACCATAATTTTTGTTCCCAAAACACAGATTCCCCCAGTCAGCCAGTGTGACCTCTTTGATCTCATTTTCCCAGTTTTCGTTCACTTGAGGCGGCAACAGTAGGAGTTTGGAGTCCACTGGATAATCTATTCTATAAAAGATGTGAGATTGAGGCGTTTGGAACTCAGTTAGGGATACATGATCAGATATGTATGTTTTTATAATAAGTGAACAATAAGTTCATTATGATCCTTTAAGTCTGGAGCCAGCTTTATAAATCCCGCCCATAATGAGACAGACTTTCTATTTCTATTTGTAAATCATCTGGTTAAACCTCAATAACTTATCACAGGTCTCCAGATGCCTTTTGCTAAATTATCCAAGTGTTTTGTAGCCAGATGACTGTACACATGAACCTAAACGACGTCAATATTTGCCTCATTATCACCAATTATATGAACAGCAGCAGCACCTGTCACAATGTCAGCTGACAGATTATTGACAGTGACAAAAATATAGAGACATGTCTGACAGGGGTGAGTGGATTATGCATAATTAAAAACAGCAGTCAGTATGTGACCTACCTCTTTGATATGAACTTGTTGTTTTTCTTCTTGTTCTTCGCTGCTGCTGACAGGCTGGAGTTTGGTAGCATCTGGTCAGAACTACTAGGGAAACCAACAGATTCTGGACCAATGGAGCCTTTTACTGAGACATCAGTCATGGCTGAAATCCTGCCTCTGTGTCTCCTGAGATTGTTTGGCAGCGCTACACTTTTAGCTTTTCTGGGTGCTACTACATCACCATTAGCCATGCAAAGTGGTTTAGTAGTATTCAGTTTGTCAGCTGGTCTGCAGTCACTGACTCCACCGGCAGCAGCTGGACCACGTTGGCGGTGGAAAGCTCCATTAACCAAACCTGTGTCTGGGGTCTGAGCGTTGACCAGGCCGTTAGCTTTGAGACTGTTAGCTTTGCTGATATTGTGCTGTACTGCTCTTCTTCTGCTGATGGAGATCATGTCATTCAGAGGCATTGTGGTCCCTGTAATCCAAAAAAGGTTGGAGGAGTTTAAGTGTAGAGTGCTAAGAGTCGACACACACAACTGTTCTACATGAAAACTAAAAAAAATGCAGCAAAGAATGTTTTTCTTGCGACAGCTAAACAAGTTTAATGTAGATCGCCATATCCTTCAACTCTGTAATAATTCTATCTTACAGAGCGTTCTGACCTTTGGCTTGATACTGTGTGTGGGCTTGGAAACATGTGGGTAAAGGATCAAAACAAACTATAGTGCATCATAAACACAGTGAGGAAAAGCATTGGTCTGGAACAGTCTTCAGTAGAACACATTTACAATAAGCTAATTTTCACACTGTATTTTAAAAAGACCTTACTCATCCTTTATATTAAAAATTTGAGCTAAGTTGCAGTGGCAGAATCCTGCAGTGAAGAACTGAAACAACACGGTTCATTAAATCTTTCATTCCTGCTGGCATAATATTTTTAACAGGCTTATTCTAAAACAAACATTGTCTGTTTGCAGTATTGTCTGTTTCGTGTGCTACGGACACATGAATTTCCATTTTGGATAATAAAGTTGAACTTAACTTATTCTTCTGATCTTGAACAGATATTTGTGAAAATAATACAAATGATTCTTGTTGAATTTTATGATATTTTATATCTTCAACTAAGTCATTTTCATTTTTGGTTAATTTTGGCACATTTTAACACATGTATAAACGAAGTCCGGATGACACATTTATTTGTATTTTGTATTAAGAGCTCTGTTTTCTTGGTGTTAGTGACTGATAAAGTCATTTAGTGTGAATTTCTGAAAGGCATAAACAACAACTGTGGACTATTTTCATTACTGATAAATCTGTACTTTTACTATTTAATAAATGAATCATTTTGTCTATAAAACTCCAAAAAATTAAATATTCCCAGAGATCAACACGATGTCTGCAAATTTCATATTTTAACTTAACGAGAGAGAAAACTTTAAGATTCCACTTACATTTTCCCAAGAAATTAAACGTAAAAGCAGAAAAGCTGGAACCAGAAAACGTTTAGTATGTTTGTCCAATAATTAAACTAAAATTATTAATTTTCTGTTAAAACAAACTGTACACCTAATTCATTGTTCCTGCAGTAATCTGAAGTTAAAATTCTTTCCCCTTACTGCAGTTAATTTTGATAAACACTGGTGTTTTTTCGAAAAACATTAACATGATGTTTAATCAAGTTTCTTGGGATATTTATATATTTTTTTAATTTATTTATTTAGACACATTTCTGATGTTCTTTGTTACAAATTAACACAAAATCCTGCTTCTGTCCATGCTGTCTGCACAATGACGAACGTGTTCATTTCTACTTAACACTGAGTTTCACTTTTAAATTTACACGTTACATGAACTTTTTTTTTTTTTTTTTTTTTTGGAAATAATTAAAGTTGTCTGAGCTTTTTTTTTTAAATCACTTTATCAGGACATTTAGGTGTTATATCTAGGCGAAAGATAAACTGTCCAAGTTTTTGAGTATTTTTGGTTTGGTCTCCAGCACAGCTAGCTAAAAATACACGACTCAGCTAACGGTTGACAGCTAATTCTGTCCGTGTGTTTACTATACGGGTAGAAATAAACAATCAACAAATGGGGAAAAACGCTTTTAGAACGCTTTAAAATATACACTTATTATTAAATTAGTTGCTAATTTCTAGCTAGCTTACCTGTAGCTTGAAGCACGCCTCCTATATGGCTCAAACCCAGAACTTTCTAATCACGTGCATGGCTAAGTAGCACGATAGGAGGCAGATGGGAAAAAAAAAAAAANGAAAAAAAAAAAAAAAAAAAGACCGTGAAGCCGTTTTAATTTTATGTTTTAGAACTGAGAATTTTCTGGAATGATTTTTTTATACTCATATATATTTATTCAGTAGCGGACTTTCCACTCCTACACTCTATAGGCGTTCACTCACTCAGGTACATGAGTTGAGTCTGCACACCTGTGAAGCGTCGTGTGTGTGTGTGTGNGGTTACACACACTATTAAAATCAACTTGATATTTGAAACTTGGGATAGGTAATCCATTATGCACCTGGGAATATAATCCCAAAAGAGTCTGCGTTTCTCGAAAAATTTAAACGACCGTGACGTCATAAGGCTGCGTAACTATTAGCGGGCGAAACATCGATTTTTAAGGTGGGTGTCTCGCTTGAATATTTGATTTTTAAAGATTAAGAGATTTTGCAAAATATCAGGAAAACTGTATACGGTTTCATTCTTTGGGAAGTGATTGTCAGTAACGTAACGTACATGTATGAAAATTGAATATATTAGGCTCAAACATGCAAAATGGCCGAAATGGTCCTTTAAACACCATTTGCCTATCAGGCACCATGGACCAGTAGCTTCCAGTTGTAAAAGAAATGACTATAAATTATTTTCATAATTTTTTTTAAACTTTTTGTTTTTCCATTTTACCTTTTTTCTGTTTGACCTTTCACCTTTGTTTTGGTTCGTACTTGACTTTTGCACTTTTGAACCATTTTTATGACACCTTGATTTCATTGTTCACACTTCATTTGAGATTTCTCACTGGTGTGTATCACACCCCATGTGGTTTCATATGTAACCCACTTGTCTCCAGTGGGGATTGACTGCATGTATGACTTCAGGGTTCCACTCGGCCATCTTCGACTGGTGAGCCTGCATGACCAGAGAGAGTAAGAGAAGGACAAAACTGCAGAGAACTCACATTGGCCTAGAAAAACACACGAGCCTATTATCATTATCTAGGATTTTAAAATAAACATCCATAGAAATTTTCAAAATTGTAAACTTAAGAGTAAAGTCATCCACAAATATGTAAGTTTTCTTATTAATTTCTTGTATCCTTCAAATTTAGCTTGCTGCTACCCAGTTCTGCCCAGCAGAATTCAACTAACAGCCTAAAAATTTATACAGCTCATAGTTTCTGTAAGTGCTGACTGTAATATTAAACAATATTGTCTCAGCATGTCATTTGTTAATGTAGAAAGTCATACCACTGGTTAAGAATGGGTTATTTTCACGCCAGGTCAAATTATTTTTATTTACAGCACAGTATGTACATCACAAATGCAGATAAGACACATCAGCAGCATACATCATAGGCACAAAATATGGCTGAATAAGTAATTTCATCTTTTTGAAATTATAACCTGCAATATACATGGAAATGAGAAGAAATAAAGATTAATCAAAGTGACAGTAATTCATGAGACAGCATCACTGTCAAACCCAGTTTTATTGCCCTGTTCTGCTCAAAATGACCACAAAGAGTTATGTCATCCTAGTAAATCATAATTTTAGAACTTCAAGTTGTGAAAAGTTTTTTGAGGTCAAACAAGACGCAAGTCATTGTGTGAGGGTAAATAAGTTAATATTGCTCATCGTGCTCACCATTTAGTTAGGAAGACAGTGTACAACCATAAAAAAGCCAACTTAAAGCAACATGAAAAGCAATGGACTTCGCATGACTAAAGAAATGACAAAAACACAATCTGCATTGAAAAGAATTATTACATTGACAAAATATTCCCAAAATCCCAATATGTGTACTGTACAAAGCACTGTGCTGTTTTTTTGGTTTTTTTTCTAGTAGGCCACCTAAGCTATCACAAGCTCTTTTTTGATAAACAGTATAAAATATTTCTCATAGTACCAATCTGAAAAAGAGTAGTGAGTGGCACATGATTACAAATTATCAATAATTACAACATTTACAAGTCAAGAAAAGTATATCAGACACAGACAAGAATGAACCTTCCAAAAACTTTGTCAACCTGGAGCAACTTCATCTTAAAAAATGTCCCAAAAGGCACAGAAACAAAGAAAAGGTGAGCCATGCAAAAGGAAACAGACAATTTTTGTGCAAGGACGCAAAACTTCAGTTTAGAAATTACATAATACAGCAGATTGTAGTTTTCCCGCGTCGCCCCAAAATGCCCTTGTCATTAAAGTAATGAACACTGTGTACATGTATAACAACATATCTGAGCTAGAGAAAGAGATTTTAACTCGACAAGCCTGAAACATCAAGTGATACATTCAAAGAGAGAATCATTGGAGCACAATCTACATTTACAATCTATGACCTGTATGATCAATGAGATGAGATTACTAATCCAATCATTTGTACCAAAAAACGTGTCTCCTGTGCATGCTCACATCCTCGCAGTACCTTATTATATGCTTCATGAGATTCAGTTTAATTCATGGTTACTATGGCGACTGAAAGACCTCAGTTCCAGACGCTCCAATCACACCAACTGAAGTCCACAACACATTCTGTACATTCATGTCTGTGCAACATCATTGGGTCTATTGCTAACAACAATGTACCTTTTCCAGCTCATGTTATGCTACCAAATAGCAGCTATAGATGCATCAAGGTTGCAGCTTCTGCTCCATAAAGTGACATTCTTGAATTCATCTACAGTATTTCTTTAGCCAACTATGAGCCACTTCTGATTGATACGGCAAGTGCTGCTGCAAGGGTCTGGAAGACATGTTCTTCAAAAAACAAAAAAATACTTCACCTTCAGTTATCCCTCATCAACTTCCCTAAAACCCTCCATTGCTCACCTGCATGGTCCACCTGTCTCCCACACCTCTTTGGCAAAGACAAGTTTGCTTTATCTTTTATTTCTTAATCATTTTCTTATGCTCTGACCACTTTTACCTCAATTTACAATTTACTTTTAAATTTTACATATGCTTGTCCAGGTACTTCATCAACATACTTTAATCATCAGCCTGTACATTCTTCAGAGAGCATCCAAAACTGAGGAGAAGGGACTGAAAAGACGGTGCCTGCCTCACTCTGCAAATCTGGCTGGCTTACAGTCTGCTTGCCGCCCTGTATCCCTGTCTGACTCTATTTATGTGAAAATGTGTCAGTCTGTGGATAGAACTACTATTACACCAGCTTACAGCAGAACCCACAACTGGTTTGTTACATTGTTCCAGTTTTTACCCCAAAACAAGCATGTCCAGTGTACTACATATCAATACCATTGTTCCTCAAAACATCAACATGGGATATTCCCTGGAAGTTTTGTTTCATGAGATCAAAATGGTGACAGTAAGTGCAGTTCACAGCACAGACAGAGAATAAAAACAGGACAGGATTGAAAAGTTCCAGCAGTATGAACATCGCTGGCTGAAAAAAGCCCTCTTACATCACAGCAGAAGAATTCCCCTCAAAGTCTGTGAGGTTTGGCGCCTGATCTGCAAGAGAAGTTCTTTTCACCCCACAAACAGTAGGGGGCATTGCATGTCTATTTATATGTTCTAGTTTCCAGAAGCAGCTCTGGTCCCTTCTCCTTGCCTATACAGATTCCTGACTGGAGTTATGGGTTCAGATCAGGCCAGTGGAATGATCATCGTTCTGCAGAGATCGGGAACGATTCTCATTCCCCTGAGGGAGCTGCTATTGCTTGATCTCCAGGATGGACGGGTTGTGGTCCAGGATGGACAGGATAATTTTGTCCATGTACTGCCGCAGACGTATGTTAATTTCCTCCTGCTCCTTCAGGGCTTCCATTATCTGCAAAGATAGCAGTACTCATTAGCCAAATCTTTTGTTACTACAAGTACAACTAACTGTTAGCTTCACGCAAATCATTTTATGCATTTGTTGCCTCATATGTATAGAAATGCTGCAAAATAAAGACACTATAGAACCAAATCGTTCATATGTAATTTGGAGTGGCTGGTAAAGACTTGCCAGGCACAGCAATGGTGATGACCTCCATCAACAGATTCAAATCTACAATAGTATAATCTAGAACAGAGCCATGCTGAGATATGTCCTAGAAGTACAGTTACACCAAGCTATGTGGGGCACCTATAAACCTTAGTAGCTCAGCAGATGTAAAACCATCAAGTACGCAGGAATTGATACTGAGATGCATTAAATAACAAGCAAATCCCAGAATGAGCTCAGATTTTATGAGGATAAAAATCCCATGAAACATCTTAAAATGCCTTAATCGTGTACTAGTCTACGCACACCTCATAATTTAAATTAAAGATCCCTTAAATTGCCAAGATATTTGATTTAATTGACCTTACTTTGAAAATTTAGGACACAGGTTGCTTAAAAATACCTTGCCACCGAAGATGAGACTGATGAGCAGCATAATTAGCATTCAGAGCTTGTCTTTGGTTTCCTGAGGATTAAATTGGGCTATTTTCCCCATAAATGCCAATATATATATATATATATTTTAAATCCATCTGATTACATGACTTACTGATTTGTAACCAAACTACCAACATTTTGTGCCAAAATGTCACAAGTTGCTGCTACTATAGACAGTGCTGCTCAACTACTTATAATAAAGCTTGTAAGTTGCTTTACCTTATAGTAGAATCAATTAGTTAAATGTGTATTTGGCTAGTAACCATGTAATAAGCACTGGGTTTAAAAAAAAACCCCACTGTGCTATAATTACAACCCCAATGTACATTATCTTGACATAATATGCATTACTAACAAATTCATTCAGACAGCAACACAGTGCATTTACTAGTCAAACATTGTCTTGCTTTCACCTGGTCTCTGGAGGCATTTTCTATTTCAGCAGCCAGAGACTGAGCCTTGGTCTGTGTGGCAAACAGGTTCTTAGCTTCATGCAGACTGAGACTGAGGATCTGACCATTCAGGTCATCGTTCTGCTCCCTCAGCTTCTGGTTCTCCTAGATGGGAGACAGGGTANAGAGAGAGAGAGAGAGAGAGAGAGAGAGAGAGAGAGAGAGAGAGAGAGTGTGTGTGTGTGAGAAAGAGATTTATATCTCTTCAGACAACTGTATCAGGAAGGTTAATGCACTGAGAGCTTGCTTAAAAAAAGACCGTTGCGCTCACCAGACAACTGTTTTATAGAACTTATAACCTTCACAATGAAACTACTCAAGCCTCACTCAGTCCATACAACAGAATATGGCATGTGGTGCCTCATCCAGCAGCAACATACATTTATTTTGGCAACACCTACAGGACATAACAGGGGTTATGTGTGTTACGGTACAAACAGCTCCCCAGCATTATCTGGTGTGTTATGGAAGCTCCGTGATGAAATTGCCTTTGAGTGCTGAGAAGAGGTCAGTTTGCCCAGTTCCATGCCTGTCAGTGAGAAAATTGCAGCACTGACCCCAATTCAGCTTCTATGGGCAAGTTCACCCTACTCCATTGAGATTAGTGGTTAATCGGGAGGTCAAAGGTCACAGAAGCAATTTTACCATCAGACCAGGACAGAGCCAAGCCCCAGCCAACACCAGGTGCTGCAATTCAGGGGGAAGAATGTCCTGGGACAAAAATCGCTAGACACATACAGACACATACACATGCACATAAGCAAGCAGAAGATACTGAGTTTATCCAGCTTATCGAAATCATAGGCATTGTGCCCTCAATTAGTTCAAACTGAGACGTTCTAAAACTGAACCTTTAATCTGAAGCTAAATCTGAATATATACTGAGAAAGAGGAAGAGGGATAAAAAATCTGCAAATTAAATTCTTCTTGTTTCTGTTTTTGCTTGGCTGCACTTTGTATAGCAGTTATGACTTGATGCCACAGAGACATAAACCTGATCATCTTAGGTTGTAGGTAATTCTGGTTTTAGTGTTGCCTTCTCTTTCGGCTTGGGGACTTCAAACTATCATTTCTAACGTGTACCATTTCCAAGTCATAAATTAGAATCAGACACAGGCTTAAATACAACAGCAAGGAGCTCAAGCCAGCAATAATTTCTAGCCATTTAAATCTATTTCTAAAGCCACTATCCTGAGTATGCCATAAAACTTACTACCTACTTCCCTGATGGTGTCAAAATCTGCTTTTACAACTCCTGTTAGGGAAAAACACTCTTATCTAAGCTGCACATTTTGCAGTGACTTGAAACAGTAACATGACAGTTTAATCACTAACTTTGGCAGCTAGTAGATCTAGAAGAAAATGTCACAGTATGCCAGGATTTTGAAGCTGAACAACGAGCTAACAGAAGCAGAAACGTTAGATAAATTGGACTTTAAAAATAACTGTAAAACTGCAGAAGTATATGATAAAAAATATATATAAAGAGCTTAAATTGCTGCATCAAGATGACCCTCATGATGCCCCCATACTGACAAGACTATTTTATGCTAATTAGAGGGTTGCCAAAATTACAAGCCTTATTTGAGCATTCTGTATAGAATGGATGTAGTTCTTACAAACAACCCATCGGCTATTTGAATTAATATCTATCAATTGCAAATTTCTGAAAGAACTAACACTTAGCAGGCAGCATGATGTTCAGTAAATCATATTTTGCTATAAAATGTAAAACTAATCAAATAAAAGATCATTTGTGATGCATCAAAAACATTCCAGTTGAGAGATCAGTGCAGGTTGGTAATTAAAAGTAGGAAAACCAGGATAACCTTGCTTTTCAAATGCATCCAAACCTGTAGCTATCCCAGATCCTAACAGTGTATCAAACACACATATTTTGTTAGGTATGCAATGTGCAAACTAATTCAATCCAATACCACAATTCTGCAATACATCTTTTCTTTGAGAAGCTTATAATGTTTAGTTTTTTGTTGACACTTTCAGAGAGGTGTCGATTCAGCTCTGCGGCCATTTTTGAAGCTGTCTTTATAGGTGCTGTCGTGTTGGTTGTAGCAGGCACTCAGTACCTGTTTGAGTCGTTTGACCTCGTGCTCTAGCTCCACCTCTCTGGCTCTGTTGTTGAAGTCTGCCAGGCCAGATGAAGAGCTGCGGCTGCGGCTCGGTCTCTCAGCCTCTAGCTTGTAGAGCTGCAAATGCTCGAGCTCCCGACGCAGGTCCTCTATCAGCTACACATACATGGAGAGAAGACAGGTGAACAATGTTATATAATGCCAGTGCAGTATTTTGGAGGTGGAAATTAAGTGTGAGCCAGCATAAGTGCAGGGACGAAGACAATAGTGGGTGGGAGGGTGGAGGAGACAGCATGAGCAATACAGTAACTGTCATATTGCGTATGTGTGTGTTTGTGTGTGTGTGTGTGTGAGATTGCATATTGGAGTGCCTCCCACCTCCTGCATGGCCTCCTTCTCTTTCTGATGCTGGTGCCTGTTCTGCCTCAGTTTGTCCATCATTTTCTTGTAGAGGTCCATCTCATCCTTCAGACGCAGACTCGTGTCCTCCAGCTTGTCTGTCATCCTTTGCTTTTCCTGAGGATGCAGAAACAACTATATACTTTCCAAGAACAATCAAAACAACTTCCACACATGATAAACACATCTGTGCATTAACTGTAGAACACAATAACTCACTATCAAGGGGACAAAAAGCACAAGAAGATATTTCTGTTCACTTATTGAAGAAGGACCCACATGCAAATATCTCCTTATGAAGTTATGCAAGTTAATGTTCTGCATAAAGTTAGTTACACATTCTGATTTTACAAGTTTCAGCTGATATCCTGGTTTGGTTCCACTTGCGTACATTCTCAGAGTAGTTATGAGTTATTTGGAAACTAAGTGCCATCCCTGACATTCCACCACCCATCATAATAAATTATAATTACATATAATAAGGAATTGTAATTATACAAATAACCACACCTATTCTGCATTTGCATATGTGCACAAGTACATGCTGATTAGGAAACTGCAATTGAAAGGTTATGGTGAGGTGTTATTTAAAAAAAAAAAAGAGACAGAAAAAACGCATTTAAAGGACCCTACTGGCCATTTTGTATGTTTGAGCCTAATATATTCAGTTTTCATACACGTAATGTTAGTGACAATCATTTCACAAAGCTACTATACTGGAATACTACTGGAATAGTGAGTTAAAAAAAAAAACATTTTTCTACCTTCCAGACCGCCATTTGTTTCAGTTCATTCTGGTACACTATTAAAATCAACTTGTTGATACTTGAAATGTTCCTGGGATAGGTAATCCATCATTGCGAACAAGACATATATTCAGGTTTTTTGTTTTTTTTGTTTTAGAAGTTACGTAATTTTAGTGTATAAGGTGTGCATAAGACGTATAAAGACCTGCGTTTATCACAAAATTTAAACGACCGTGACTTCATAAGGCTGCGTAATTATTAGCAGGCGAAACCAACTTTTAAGGTGAGTGTATCACTTGAATTATTTGATTTTGCAAAATATCAGGAAAACTGAAATACAGTTTTATCCTTTGGGAAATGATTGCAACGTAACATGTATGAAAACTGAATATATTAGGCTCAAACATGCATGATCACTGGTATGATCCTTTAAAAGAGAAATCAGACAGACAGACAGACAGATAGACAGATAGATAGATACTTTATTGATCTGGAGGGAAATTTAAGCATCCAGTAGCTTATACATGGTGATTACAAAGTAATTAAAAAGTAAAAAACACAATAGACAGTAAGGACAGTAAAAACAGTGCAAGAACAGCACAATATAATGAATACTGCGTAATTAAAGATATATGAAGTGCAAATGCTGATTGTGCATAAGGCTAACATAGCCAGTAGACTTAAAGACTTAAATAAAGAAGAATCAAGAGATAAAAATGGAAATGCAGAAAAGAGCAGCACAAGTATTGTAAAACTAAAGAATGCAAATGTGCCAAAAAAAACAAAAGTTACCTCATCCAGCTTCTCTGTCTGTGACTTGAGCCGGCACATGTTCATGGCCATGTCACTGTTCTCATCCTCCACCTGTTTCAGCCTAAAAACACACAATCCTGTATGTCAATATATTTTTAAATTTTAAACTACAGTGTTCGGCATTTCAGCCAATCAAGAACTGGTGCAGAAGTCATAAAAACAGACTCATCAATCAAAGGTGTAAAATAAGAATGTTAATTTATGGCTGTATTGTATTATGGCTGTATTGTAAGACTGGCAGGGCCACACTGGTATGCCTGGCACACCTAAATTGAGTCATCATTAATGTTATTAATTACACAAGTACTTTTCCTGCTATGACAAGTCATAATGTTTGCTATAAATAAAATCTGCTTCCCATGATGAGGGTATTCAGCAGTGATGCTGTCAAATCTGATGCTCTAAAACTGAAAAACTCTTAACTTTAACCATATCTCATCAGATTAGACAATGATGAATTCATAGACATGTACAAAGTTTGTATACAAATAAAATAAAACAAATGAATGCATATGTCTGTACCGGTTGGTCAGCAGCTCAATCTGTGTGTTCTTATCTCTCTCCATCTTGTTGAAGGCCTCTCGGTGTCGTCTGAGCTCCTCCTCCATATTTTGTTCTGCACGTGTCTCCTGGTCTTTCAGTTGCTCCTCCAGCTCATTAACCCTGAGATCATAAGCATGATACTGATAAATACGTTTCAATGCATAAGTGAGCTGAATGTTATTTCTTCTGTATAACCACAGTTTTAAATTCCAAACTACTGTTATACTCTGTTCTTGATGACATGGGACCACAATAATAATGCAAAGTGGATGCAAGGCACATGCTCAATCACAAACTTCAACAATCATTACAATATGTATATCTATCCATCTATCCATCTCTATCTATACACACACACACACATATATATACACACACATCTATATTTGAAACCAATTCCTCTGACTGTACCTGTGTACTAGCTGTGTGTGCTCCTGCTTCAGCTTGGACTTGAGATCACCGTTGGTCTGAATCTCATTCTCAAGTTCTGCCACCTTCTTTTCCAGAGAACTCACCTGTTAGAAAGAGAAAAAGACTTACTGTGTACGTAAACACTTCAACAATTCTAAACAATGAAACTAAATTAATTAGGAGTTCCAATTGCTATATATCATCAGTCAAAATAAAATTATTTTATGACACAAACATCATATTAGGTGAAAGTACTGTAGCTTCATAATGGTTGCATAGTGGCACCAAATAACATTTTTGCTTTACTTTACAAAAACATTTCTGCAATTCCTAAATTTTTAATGGCTTTTAATAATTGCATTCATGTATTCCTCCAGTTTTCAGAGCTACAACAATTCCTGCAATGGCTCATTAGAGAAACTAGCAGTTTTATCTTATAATGTGCATAAAGCAGAACCATCTTTTTACAATAAAGAGAGCATGTTGTGATTTTGGTTTTAAGAATGCAATGTGATAAAAGTCAGACATACTGAAACTTTTATGGTTTTTTTTTTTTTTTTNTTTTTTTTTTTTTTTTTAGTTTTTCCAAACAGGAAGAGCATCTACTTAGCGCTTTAAAAAGTATAGTTAAATAGGGCATGGGGCCTTAATAACATATGGATAGACATATCACACGCACGCATGCACAAAGGAAACAAACACATTCATACCTTCTCATTGACGTTGATATCACAGGAGTCTATGCTGTCTCGGAAAAGGTCCTCTGTGCTGCCGTTTCTGCTGCTTAAATTGCTGTTGTGGAGCAGCTGCCTGCTCAAACACCACAGAGATACATACACTTAAGAGGTGCAATCAGCTGAGAATAGATGCAGGTGAGATTCAGCTGTGTGGGTGTGAAAATGTGTGTGTGTGCATGAGAGCAAGCAAGAGAGAAATTATGCTCTGTGAGAATAATTTCTGTGAGAATCTGCAGTGAGAATGCTGCAAGATAGGACACATACAGGACTACAAGCCCCAGGATGTTTCAGACAGAGAAGCTGGTGTTAAGAGAATTAGAATTAATACACACACACACACACACACACACACACACACACACACACACACACGTACACACACACCCCTTGTTTTAGATGCTGACTGTGTCACACAATGAAATGTGACATTCACACTGTGATGTCAATGTAGCTGCTGCCTCTCTCACTAATGGAATAACTTGAAAGCAGCAAGCTTATACTCCATTACTGAGATGAGTGATGTAAAAAGGAGAGGAGAGAGGAGAGGAGAGAACAAATAAAAAGACAAACTGCAAGTTGTAGGCAAATGAAACAGAGAACAAGAGAACGAAAAAGAAGAGAGCACCACCACTGAACAGGCCTTATATTGAATACATAGATCAGGTCTGACAGGCCATTTTCACTCTGTCACTATAACTCAGTTACTGTGGGTGGAAACAGGACAAAGGCCTGGATACAACACATTCCACCCACTGCAGACCAAGAGCACATAAAAGGCAGAATGAAAAATACTGCTACTGAAAAAATATGATATCCAATTTTTATTTTTTCTGGCTTTTGGCAGTCAAACTCCAGCACAAAAATAAAAGTTTTGCAGTGCACTTGATTCCAAACTGACTATTTAATCCATCTGGAAGTCCTGGATTCTAGAATAACCATGAAGAAATTATTCTCTAATAGCCAGTTAGTAATTAGCTGAATGATAGAGCATAATGGAAGAGAGAGATGAGAGATAAGGAAGCAGTAATTGCTAGTCTCATTGTATCGGGGGGGNAGAGAGAGAGAGAGAGAGAGAGAGAGAGAGAGAGAGAGAGAGAGAGAGAGAGATTGTTTGTCAATAAACTCGTACAGTACAGGTTGTTCTGAAAATACACATGCAGTCCAAGTAAGTGACCTTCACCCTATGCATGCATACATGCGCACACACACACACACGCACGTGCACAGACACTAACAGGTACAGACATACATATGATATATGAAGGTGAGTGACGTACCTTCCAAAAGCAGTGCTGGAGATTTTTCTATTGGGGCTGCAGAAAGAAAAACAAAAGAAAATCAGACAACGTTATCAGAATAAGTGCCACAAATATGTCTAGACTCTGAACAATTCAATGAACTGAATAACTGCTGATAAGAATAAAGATAAAGCTTAGTCTTATTCAGTTTTACAGACTTTAGGGGGGAGAGAGAGAGAGAGAGAGAGAGAGATGTACATGTTAATAGAATTTCACTCCAGGTTCACTGAGCGACACTTTTTGTCAGTTCAGCAACTGTTTCAGGGCAAAAAGCTGATAAGACTGTTTCTTCTTCACGTGTCTCTCTGTGCTGTTTCAATTCCAATTAGATTAAAAAACTGAGCGCAAACAGAGTCGAGCAAGTAACAGCTCATATAGGCAAATAAATATGCCATACTAGTAAATACAGTTTAGTCCACATATCACATTTCAGCTCAAGATGGAAGGTTGGCCTCAAATTCAGTGTATCACATTAACTTTGCTCATGTGTGTGTAGCTTTGTCTATTTCACCTCAGCCTCATTTCCTAATGAACCAAACCCCATCCACTAACATGACATGTTATTACCTATGTGGCAAATCTACTTTAATTAACGTAAATTGTAAATGAGCATATGTAAATGATCAGTTAAATATGCCGCTTCGCACAAACTCCTTCCTCAGTTCTTCCTCTATCCATTCAGTCTTTGCATCGTTCTCTAATGTTCCATATTTGACTATGTCCAACATTTATCCTCGTATCCCAAACTGTGGTATGAGTGCAATCAGTGATACTTGACGTCCTGCCTGTGTTACAAAAGACAATTGTGGAAATTTCTGCAGAGAATCAAAACAATTCCAACTGCAATCTATGTGCTGCAGGTACCACCCAATAAACAAAAAAATAATAGTCAGAATGAACAGATTAAATACAAAATATACTGAAATTTTATTTTTGGAGAGGTAATGAATCAGAGAAGTGGTACTGACAAATAGACACTGCAACAAGCAAAAGAGAAAAGAACCTAATCCGCCCTCACAAGACGTAATCCCAGCTCTTTTCGTCAATGGGCCACACACGGCCCGGGTGGACAAAAAAAACAAAAACAAATTAAACGCTATACAAAAACAAAATACGGACAGCAGGAAACAGTGTTAGGACACTCTGGCCTAAACTGTAAAACAAAAAACATAATTACACAATGGAAACATAAAAATCCCCATAGCAACAATATAAAAAATAATCACTTTAATAATAACATTTTTAAAACCCCTACAGATGCACCAAACAAAAATCAAAAATACCTGTCACTTTGACATAACCGTTCACATGCGTCTAGGAAATAGGGTAGACCTCTCCAAACATCAGAAGTACAGAGTCACTCACTCCAACGTGAGACTAGCGTTTTCTCGGCATCTGGGGATTGCCGTCACTTAAAACATGTATGGCCACACTACATCACAAAAAGAATCAGTCATTAAAACTACATCATTAAATCCTCTGACTGAATCACAAAAATTCAACATCTTACCACAAAATAGACTCCTGCTCCTACATACGAGACTACTTTACTCTGGCGTCCCACAGGATAAAAACTCGCCTCAAACGCACCTGTCCCTCATTATAAATCTTCCCCTAATCAGAGGGGCAGCCCGACAAGCTCCAACCACTAGGTGCTGCCAGTTACATATGGAAAATCTGTTATTGCTGCAAATTATTGACATTATTCAATGATAAGAAATAGTTTAAGTTTAACTATTAGCCTCTTTTAATTAAGAATTAAACTTTTGTTTTGTTGAAAATAGCCCAAATTGTCCCTTGTGCACATCCTTCTGTTTTTCTGTTTTGGTTTGCTCAGAGGTGCCACTTTATATTTATTTTCTTGCCTCATCCAAATTTATTCCCACCACCATCCTGTCCATTCAAAGTAATTTCCCCAATCTATATATTTTCATTTACATCTCACTCACTCTCACTTATGCTTTCCTGCTCTCTAATTCTTTCTCTACCCATCCCTACTTCATTATTCATAAGGAGAAAGTATACTGTACTTGTAATTAGGAGAGCCATGTTGGAATAAAGAGTTATTTTTCTCCAGGGAGAAATCTTGCAGAGTCAGCAGAGACTCCAAGTAAAGACAAAGTGACTCCGAAGTTCACACCACATTCAGCAAGATTAATCCATAATATTCAGCATTCTAAAATGACAGTGTGTGCGTGTGTGTGCTTATTTGTTTGCAGATACACTGAACAGCTGTTAATGATCAGCCTGGATTACATTTCTAATAATAGGATCCCTATTACAATTGTTGATGATGTAAACGCAGGAAGGACAGTCTTATGTAACATTCAGTGTAGGTGTGTGTGTGTGTGTGTGTGTGTATCCTGTACAAATACTGTACATGCAACTGTATATGTTTACGAATTTTCTGTCATGTTATTCATTTACTGCACACCTTGATGGTGGGATTACCTACGTAGATTAACAATATGCATTTTTTTTTTTCCAGAACTTAAATCAGCCTACAGTTTTCAGTGACATGCTTTTGTACAGTATGTAAATTGGATAATGTGTGGCTGGTATTATTCCACCATGTCGGATTAAATTCTAAAATACTGCTAAATTACTATTAGCACAAAATAACTTTAAAATAATAATGGATAGAAAAGTTCTGACTCTTTATCCAGAGACAAGCAATCAGCTGATAAAGCTGGTGATTTGATTGGACAGGCTAAGGCAGAATGAGTGTGTGGCAGGAACATGGACAAAGTTTGGAAGAAAGCAAAACATAAAGACTGTATATATTATATTAAAATGTTCTAGACGTTTTAAATTTGGCTCTTGGGTAACTATGTTGCACGTGTGTATTAGTGTGGATCTGACCTGTTAGCTTTAAGGGTTTTGAGACGAGCCTCCAGGTCATTGAGCAGGTTGACCTTTTTGCAGCACTGAGAACAGTACACGTCCATCAGCTCGCCACCCTGATGCACCCTACGAGGAGTCTGACCCGCACTGTAAAACACACACACACACACACACACCATCTTGTTCAACATGTACAATCCTGACAAGGGCAACATGCCAACCTTAATTTCCAAACATTTTCCGTGCATCGCAAGCTTCCAGTCTCAACCTGAGTGTTACAGATGTAGCTATCTGATTAATCACAGCAATAAAACCTGAAACAGAAAGAGTGAGAGATGTCAGAGTGAGAGGAGAGAGAGAAGAGTTCTTTTCTGGGATGAAATCCTTTGGGGCACAGAATATGATGTTCACTGATGCAGCAGAAGCACTTTGGTATGAATATTTGAATCTAGAAGATATAAAGAATCTGCAGGCTACACAGAAGTTCTTTAATATTAAAGCACTGTGTGTTTGGTTGGTGCCTCCACTGAGAGCAAATCACCAGAGCAAAGACCTCTCATCATCAAAACTATCTGTTAAATCAAGAAAACCCTAAATGCCATGCATTATTATGTTTTACATAAAGGCTTTGAAAGCTACTTCAGGGAAAATGTGGGGCATTACTGGGCACTATAAGAACTTAATGGATGCACCTTTAACCCACTGTGTACCATAGTTATCTAAACTGCTTCTTTCCCATAAGTTAGATTTTTTTGTAAATCCAGTGTTTCCTTATATATAGGCAAAAATTGGGTGGCCCATCTGAAGACCTGGAATGACCTAGCCTTAAAAACAATACAACTCCGACACTGCTGTCACACACACTGACACGTGTGCACACACAGACACACGCAGGCTGTACATGGGCGCCCTCAAGAAAGCAAAAGCAGCAAAAGCGAAAAAGCGAATCCGAATGTCCGACTGCTCTGCTATCCATTTCGTCTTAATTACTAATTACTTAATTATTAATAATAATTTTCAACCTGTGGGCAACACTGAAATCTCCACGTCAACTCTATTTGGTGAGCTTTTGCTGCTTGGTATGCATAGCAGGAACATGAAACTGTACTGCCAGTCTATCAACCAGGAAACCTAATCCCATTAAACATGGCTTTGGTGAATTTTAATGGAGCCCTTAAGGGCCAAAGCTTCTCACAGTCAAGAGTCAGAATAATATAAGTCGGGCAGTAATTTTAAAACTTGCAAAGTGAATTCTAAAGTGCAAGAAACAAAGCTATTTAAACTAGTCAGTGTTTAACATTTTGCTTCATCCAGATCCAGCCTTCGAGAAACCTACAAAGCATTGGCCTGCAATTTTATCGGCATTAGAGGCCTTAAAGGACCATACCAACGTTCTGCATGTTTGAGCCCTAATATAGTCAATTTTCATACAAGTAACGTTACTGATAATCATTTCCCAAAGCAAACGACTGAAACAGTAAATTAAATTTTTTTTTCCTACCTTCCAGACAGCCACTGGTTTCAGTTCGTTCTGGTACGTTATTAAAATCAACTTGTTGATACTTGAAATGTGCTTGGGATAGGTAATCCATCATCACAAACAACACGTGTTTTTTTTTTTTTTAGAAATTACGTAATTTTACCACTTAAGTGCAATAAAAACCAGGAGTGAATATATGTCTCCACCAGGGAATACAGTCCCCAAAACAAAACCCAAAAAAACCCAAAAAAAAAAACCCTTTATCAAAACATGTTAACGACTGTGACTTCATATTAGCAGGCGAAACATCGATTTTTAAGGTGGGTGTATCGCTTGAATATTTGATTTTGAAAGATTAAGAGATTTTGCAAAATATCAGGAAAGTTGAAATACAGTTTTATCCTTTGGGAAATGATTGTCAGTAATGTAACATGTATGAAAATTTAATATATTAGGCTCAAACATGCAAAATGGTCCTTTAACGACTCCACTCGGTTCCTTGGAACTGAAACCAGACCTGGGACCTGAGTTGTGTGAGGTGGTTAAACATTTGATTTTAATGTGCGGTCAATATGAAGTGATAATGTTCATGGCCATAATAAAAGAAGATTCAGTACAAGCTGCTTAATGGCATGTCACACACACATGTATCTGCATGCAGACCAAAAATACACACATGCACAAACACATATGCACCTCTCACCTAGAGGGGACAGAAGAGCCCAGGTCAGAGTATCCGTTGGTACGGATCTCGTCGTCTGGGCAAGGGCTGCTGGGAGTGTAGTCTGGCTCCTCCCCTTCTCCGTAGTCCACAAACTGTTCCTCGTTAAGAGAGGCTGAGGAACGTGTTGATAGGTCAGAGGTCACTGAGATGTTTGTCTGACTACACCTGAGGGAAACAAGAAGAAATTAGTGCTGAAATCAGTCACTGTGCAACAATAACTCTGTTTTCAATATCAGCATGAATTATGATCTGTGGCATGATTTTAATGGGCCATCATATGACTTGCAAAGTGGTAAGAGGAAATAATACAACAAGCCACAGCTGACAAAGGCTGTATGTGCAAAAAATGCATTAACTAAAAACTCATTAACCTCAAGAATAAAACACAAAAGTCTCACAAAAGCACCAAGTATTGTTGCTGCAGCCTGATAAGAGAATTTTAACTTTATAGTAAGTTTTTACTGGAAAGTGGTGAAAGAGCACAAACCAAAAATGGAAATAGAAAAACATAGTAAGGGAGAAAAAGGAAATAGGAGTTAGGAAAGTGGACAGAGACGCATTTGTCTTCAGCAAGAAAGAAATTAACCATCCAAAACATTGACATGTCAGCACAGCACCACAGGACACATACTTAATTGCTCTAATTATCCTCTCATGGGGATAATTTTTTTCTCCACTTATACAAAGTCAGACAGAATAATGAATAGCCCTCTTATACCACTGTGTACAGTTTGAAGGTAAAATTAGCAATACATTTACAGTAGCTTAACTCAGTTCCTTGATGACTATGGGATCTCAAAATAGGTTTTCATAAGCAGACAGAATTGTAAAAATTATACTGTGGTTCTTAAGTACATTTTCTGAAATATGCATTATTCCTTAATCCACATAAATTGGATTAAAATGTTTATATCATATCATCTCATCATCTTCATGAATACTGAAATTGGGAACTATAAATAATAGTTGTAGGTACAAAAATTACATAAACTTTGGAGGTGTTTAAGATGCTACTAGATCATCCAGTGAATTCAAGTAAAATTTGTTTGTATAGCTCAATATCGTGTTCCCTTTAGAAGCTCACAAAGCAGCGTTTTCTGACCCAGCCAAGCTCAGCTCTACAACAAGAAAAGAAATGGTTCCAAAAAAAAAAAAAAAANAAAAAAAAAAAAAAAAACCTTTACTCAGCATATGAGAAAAAAATGGAAGATTCTTTGGGAAAGTCAATCCAGAAAGAGATCCTCTCCTCTCAGATGAGAGGAGAGCATCTCAGGTATGCAGTAGGAGCCATAATTGGGGAAAGAGGTAATTTGAAAGAAAGAAAGCATAAACAGGAAAATACATAATGCAACAATAGGACTATGACTCAATAACAGGATATTAAATTGTGGCAAACTCAAATCAGTTTAAGAACTGATTCGCTAAAATAAGCTCATCATGAAACCTTCTAACTGCATATATAGATATAAAAAGGTATTCGTGTGTAGTCTGGGTAAGAAGGGAAAAAAAGTTCTTTAAAAATCACACTCTCTCTCCTCTTAACACACTTCCCGTTTGTTTTTACTACTACTGTTTGCGTTACTGCACAATGCACATTACTGTTATGTTGCACTACTGGAACATCGTTTTTTTTTTATTTTTATCAGGAGAGGAGGGGACCACAAACACGTCTACCAAAATTTTGAATGGTGTGACTTATGGTTCCAAATTTATAGGGCAAAATGTATTAGCCCCAATCAGCAGCCAGCACTGATTCTGCACATCCTGTCTCTCCTGTCTGCCTGGCCCCATTGCATGTATGGCATCTGGTCTGAGTTCAGTGTTTACCTGTATAATCTGTAAGCATTCTTGCCTATACATGGATTGACCAATATTCAAAATGGTCAAAAGGGGCGTGGTCTATATGGATGGATGGATGTGTCCCAAGAAATCCAATTCAATAGGAATTTTGACTATACAACGTTCATTTCCAAAGTCATAAACCTAAAAGTGCTTTTGAAACAACCAGCATGCTCCTTTAATGTGTTGGACTCTGTAATGGGTAATATCTGTGCATGCATTTTTAATGCAGCATAGTTAATAAAGATTTGGACATGGATCAGATCAGATCAGGGAAAGTTGGAGCTGTGCTTACTTCTCCCTGGGGAAGAAGAGCTCCCCCAGTGCGTCTTCCTTGTCCCCCGGTCTGGTAGCCCCCTCTGAGGTGTCTGACCCTTGGGTGCTGTCCACAGCACTGTCTCTGTCTGATTCCATCTCCCTGCCCTCGTCTGTCACTTCCTCCTCACGTTCCTCCTCCTCTCCAGAGAACAGTTGGCGCTCAGGGAGGAGATCAGGATAGGGCCGCGTGCACATGATGACCGGACAAGCTCGCGCCTTCTTACCACCCTAGAGTGCGGAGATGGACAAATCGGAGAGAAAGGACAAGGTGGAGAGTGATGGGAAGGGATACACAAAAANAAAAAAAAAAAAAAAAACAGAGAGAGAAGGGAGTCAAATGAGAATAAGAAAAGTTTTAACAGATGAACAGACACATTTACTTGCAAAATGTGACAAAAACGTACTGGGTGTGGTTATAATCATGATTTTTGAGTATAAAACACTGGTGTCATTGCCAAAATAATTTCCTCACCAAACCAAGAAAACCTTGTGACCAATGTTTGAAAATTCTATGCAAATATCATGCAGACTTCTGATTTTATTCCCAGAATTTTTGGCTTTTTAAAAATTATTTTTCAAGTATTATTATT
Source organism: Lucifuga dentata (assembly GCA_014773175.1). Classification (NCBI taxonomy): domain Eukaryota; kingdom Metazoa; phylum Chordata; class Actinopteri; order Ophidiiformes; family Bythitidae; genus Lucifuga; species Lucifuga dentata. Next base: position 37,027 of record VXCM01003136.1, on the reverse strand, counting down.
TTTCAAACGAGGATGCCTGAAACCTGATACGCCTGATAGGTGCATGGGCACTGTGGGAAATGTTGTCATTACCCATACTGATTATGACAGCTCAAATAAAAACTGGAGCTTTCAGAGAGCATTTTGGTTTTGGTTCGTGGTTTGGAAAATGTAGTCCAATACCCACTGAGTTCTGGCTACTCCAAGTTTGATATTTTGCCAAAATAAGCTTTCTATCTCTGCTTATAAAAGCAGGTTTCATCTGTGTTGAGCAGTTAATAACTAAATGGAATTATACAGTATAATATCCACGTGTTTGCAGTTCAGTATATTTATTTCAAAAGAAACCATGTTGAATTGAATTTTCAATAAAATAAGTAGAAAGTAACATTAACACAACAAAGAGATGTTTTCTTTTTTAATTGATGTGTCATGTTTTGATCCTTATTCAGATTTAGTTCAGATGCTAAGTTTTAGATCATTATTCTCTACAACATGCATGCAATTATGCCTTTTTAAAATTAATATTTTAAAAGACCATACCACCCATTTTGCATGTTTGAGCCTAACATATTCAATTTTCATACACGTAACGTTACTGACAATCATTTCCCAAAGCATACTACTGGAACGGTGAGTTAAAACATTTTTTTTCCTACCTTCCAGACCGCAATTGGTTTCAGTTCAGAATGAACTGAAACCATACGCTATTAAAATCAACTTGTTGATACCTGAAACGTTCTTGGGATAGGTAATCATCATCGTGAACAACACTTGTATTTAGGTTTTTTTCAAAGTTTCATAAATTTAGCATTTAAGTGCAATAAAAAGCGCAGAGTGAATGTATGTCTCCACCAGGGAATATAGTCCCAAAAGAAGACCTACGTTTATCGGAAAATTTAAACCGTGACTTTATAAGGTTGCTTAACTATTAGCAGGAGAAACATCGGTTTTTAAGGGGTGTATCACTTGAATATTTGATTTTGAAAGATTAAGAGATTTTGCAAAATATTTGGAAAGCTAAAATATGGTTTTATCCTTTGGGAAATGGCTGACAGTAATCTTATGTGTATGAAAATTTAATATATTAGGCTCAAACATGCAAAATGGATGGTATGGTCCTTTAACTAAAGAGAATATAAAAACGTTTTTCTGGTGTTTTCTGCATCAGTTGCTCTAGGATATGCCCTACTTAAAATATCATCATCCTAAAATTTCCTTCCCCTCTCCCAGGTGAGGAAAGTGCCAGAAGAAGCAAAGGTAGGGAGATGAGGAAGAGGAAGAAGGATAATCAGTCTCCCCCTCTGAGATGCAATGACTAAACTTAGACTAAGTGAACAGTAGGGCTGAATGCACGGCCATTTTATATCAAACTTTAATTTGAGAGAGCGCAAGTTTCAAACAACAGCTGCAGTTTTAATTATTAAAAAAGACTCTACACCAACTTTTATCAGCAAAACTTAAAATTCAGCACAATAAAAAGTGCGTGAACTTTATGTGGGCAAATTAGAATCACATCAAAAAAAGGGTAGATTAAGTGTGAGTAGCCAAAAAAGCCCCTCATGTGATGCTGTGTTTTGCCAGTAAAGTCAATATTTGCTGGCTTTTGCCTTCATTTTATGGCTGCAATTATTTAATATACTTAATACTGTATTGATACTCTTACTCACTTATGCATGCCATTTGTACTACAGGAAGAACAGGTATACTGTCTAAAACATATCAAGAACGTCGTTGTGAAACAACACCACAGACCTGCATCTAAAACAGAACTGCAGTCAAACTACTAGTCAAAAAAAAAAGAAAAAAAATCATAATTAAACAATAATTCAGTACAAATAAGGACACGCTTGCTGTGTGTGTTTGTGGTCTGTGAGACTGGTAATGTTTCAGCCCGGAAAGACTGTGAATGTGTGTTTTCTGTCTAGCTCTCTCTCTCTCCTTCGGCAGCTATTTATGATGCAGTGTTTATAGATGAGTTTATCTTTCTCCTACACGTCCACATCAGTCATCAGTGACTCACCGATGTATCACAGACCCGTTTGTCTCATGGGTGGCTGAAATATGAGCTGCAAAACAAATTTAATCCTCTCTGTGGATAAAACAAGTGAAACACACAAAGACACACCCACTTTACTGTAAACCAAGATTTTTTTTCAGATTAAGTAGTTTATGAGTATGATCTGTATGAGAGAGTAAGGAGAGGAATGCAGTCAGGGTCTCAGGAAAACGAGTGGAACCATCTATTATTTACATCCACTGCAGCTAACAGAGAAATGGGAGGATGGAGGAGAAAAGAGATAGAAAAGAAAAAAAAAAGAGCAGGGACATTTGTACTTTGCCTCAAGGCAGACGTCAGCTGAAGACACAGATCACAGAGAAACTGATGAAAAGAAAGAGAGAAAGAGCGACAGAATGTGAAGGGAAAAGTGAAAATGGAACTAAAGTTTCCAAAGCAATAACATATATCTTAATGTTTTGTAACTTGACAATTTGTTCCTGTAACTGACCTTTAATTGAACTTTACAGTGCCATTACTTTTTCAATTATACATGGGTAAAATATGCTAAATGTGATTGATGACTACAATGAGCTTTGTGTTGACACATCCTAAAACTCAGCAAACTGAGCAACGCATGTGTCATACTACAGATGTCGAGCAAAGCTGTGGGAGACATGGAAATGTTCCTGAATTGCATTTGTTGTTACAATACTGGTCGCTGGGGAGGAGTGTTACAGTCTCATTGAAAATAATGCATCTGTGGTAGAGAGACAGCCATGCAAATGTGGAAAGCTGCGTTCAGCATTGCATTGGAAGTTTATCTCAAAGTCCTCCAACACATATTCAACAACACTTTTATAGTCTCTAACTTAACAGAAAGTCAAATGGTAGCCATGCAAATACACAATGCTAACTCCTGATGGATACAAATATCACAGACACACATAAACAGTATATAAGAGTTCATCTTAGAAAACTGAATGTAGTTGGAGACATGAGAGCTATGAAACTGGTTTTAACAGACATTCAACTTGACTTGATTCTTATAAAAAGTGGCAATTGTTTTATACCATTATTTTACATTATATTTTATTTTATATCTTATTGAGACTATAGGACGTCTCAAAAAATAAAAATGGATTTTCATGAAATTTTGTAGACGGTTGAGACTGGATACTGGATCTTTTTCCACTTCCATTAGGACATTTGTGGACACCAAACACCAATCTTAAAGAAAAGAATTTATTGACAAAACATACTGCTCGAGTGGTAAATATTAGAATAGTTTTTCCTACCTTCCAGACTGCCACTGGTTTCAGTTTATTCCTGTAGAGTATCCACTATTACAAATCAACTTGTAGAAACTTGAGAAATGTTTAAGATAAGTAATCCATCATAGCAAACACGACATCTTTAATGGGTCCAACAACAGCTGCATGGAATAAAGTGTGCTTTTCTGCTTTTCTGCCAAGGAATATAGTCCAAGGAGAAGATGACTTTTATCAAGAAATTAAACATGACTCTCCTACGTTCAGATGAATGTTACAGTAGTAGGCAAAACGTTGAATTTTAAGGTGGATGTATCACCTGAACATTTGATTTTAAAAGTTTAGCAGATTTAGAAAAATAAAAGCAAAACTAAAATACGGTGTTATGTTTTGGAAAATGGTTGTTAGTAATGTGTATACGGGTAATATTTATTAGGCTTAAACCATGCAAAACCACCCATATAGTCCTTTAAAACACTATGACACACATTTAAAACAAATCAAGCAGTGCTGAGCTCATATTTCACTCTCAGTAGTAGTAATAACTGTAGTAGTGACGTAGTAGTCATATTAATATTACTTACAGAGGCAGCAGCAGTAGTAGTAGCAGTAATAATAATAGTAGTTTTGATTCACTGTGATCAAGTAGAGTTTACAGTATTTCATACTGATTATTGCTTAAACCAGACTAAATCATTTCAATTAGTTCTTTGAGCAGATTGATTAGCATAATTTGTAATCAGTGCATTGATGCATTGAATGAATTGTTACACCTCTGGTAGAAACATGAATATACAATATGGCAGTTTAATAATCTCAATCTTGAACAACCTCATTCACATTCTTTCTCTTTATCATGCTGGCATTTACACTTGTACACAATAGAAGCTTTACACACACACAAGGAAATCTGACTGGAACTAATGACTCAAAGGCCAATTAATTTGTAGTTAGGGCTCACCCTGTCACTCATCAAAGGCACAAACTCTCTATCGATGCTGTAGCAGCTCTCATTAAAAAGATGGAGTCTCGATCCATCTCGCTACACTCTCCTATGCAATGCTGAGTGCTAAGGGTCAATACTATTTTAGTGCTGAACCAATCATTAATTCGCCCTTGTGGCACATTAAAGAATTATGTGGATGACCATGCATTTCCAGGCTTTACCGATGGACATTTAAAAGGAGGGATAAGATGGGTTTGAAATAGACAGAACGTGATTGGAACAGAAGGGTCCATCTGGAAAGTCTTATTGACTTAAGCTTCAAAATTCTGCCACTACAACAAGAAAGTCACATTTCCAACTAGGGTTGACTTTCCATATGAAAATGTCATTCAATCAGCATTGACAAAAATATACGTGACTCTGTACGTATACGTGAAAATTCCTTATTCAAGCTGAGTACCGTAATAGAATTTTAGAAACTAGAAATCTTCCGCATTTGAAAATTTCGAGCCTCATCCTTTAAAAAAGCTGTATCGGTGAACACTGGGACAGGAGGCAGGGAAAACGTATCTGTTGTGCTTTTTTGGGAAGTGTCATCAAAAAAAAAAAAAAAAAANAAAAAAAAAAAAAAAAAAAATTGCCTTGCATTATTTTGATTTTTTACAAAAATATGACTGAAATTTGCTCAGTGGCCTGCAGAGGACACAAATGCTCTTTTATCGATTCGGGCCTCAAGGAAAAGTCACAATAAATTAAAGAAAATGCAGAGAAAGGCAAAAGCACAACATGAAATTTAATAAGAATTGACAATGGCTGGTTTCAACAACAACGAATGTAATAGCAAACATTCTGCTATGTATGTGCTGGCTATTTTAAAAAAAAAAAAAAACAAAGCACCAGCCAAGCAATGGCCCAGCAAGTAAGATCAGGTCACCGCTGAGCACCACCCAGTCGGGATATCTGAGGAATTCAGTGGTTTTTCATTTGGTAAATACCAGATTAAATGACTTACATGGCTGACAATGTTTTGTTTAAAAAAAAACAAAAAAAACTTTAAAGCTTCCATTGGACATTTGTATTGTGTTGTGGTTTTGCAGTTAATTAAACACTAATTACCATGTGGCTAGAGAATCAAGCAAAACAAGTGTTGTGCAAATGGCAGAGCACCACGCCATCCTGATTTGGGTGCTGACACTGATTGAGTTAATCCAAACGACTAAAGCTTTGATTTGCTGTGAGTCAGCAAAAAAGAATAGTGGAGGAGGGAGGGAGAGAGACAGAGACAGATCAGTGTGAAAAGAAAGAACGACACAAGGACAGAGAGAGAAAGGTCAGTAGAGAAAGAACAGACACTCGGGAGAGAGTAAAAGAGTTGTTGCTCTTTGCTTGTTTGTCAGTCTGAGCTCCACAGATAAAAGAAACTTCTGTAAAGAGGCTTTTTTCATCTCTGTCTCTTTCTCACTCATTTATATATCTCTCTCTTCTTTCCTCTAAGCCCTAAACTCCTCATATTCTGTTGCCACAATAATATTCACTTATAAAGTGAATAATTTAGACCTTCTTACTGAATCTACAGTGCTTATCAATGTTTATTAGTAACAAATGTATCTGCAGCAGCTCCGATGCAAAGGCTCAGATTCCAATAGTGGCTAACAAGATGTCTCAGTCTCTTTTTCAAAAGGATATCCAAATAATATGTAAGCATATTTCTTTTAAGCAACATTTTCTAAATAATTATTTACACTTGCTCATATTCATCCAATACCAGGCTTTGCAACATATTTTAGCTGAGCGTTATTAACATTCACTATTTATGTCTGCCTGAGTGTGTTTGGATGTGAATCTACTGTATTATTCACTTCGTATGGCACACACAACTCTTCCTACACATGCACGTTGGCACACATGCACACACAAATTGGGGAACTAATGACTCATAATTCACAACCACTTTGTGAAGTTAACACTTTAAGTACTTCCATTTTCAGCAACACACAAATGAACAGTACAAAATGCTTGTTAAACTAAAGGAAATACTGTCAGTAAAACGACCCAGAGTCTGTTAAGCCAGCTTGAGATATAAAACTACACATATCACAAGAGCAGCACTTTGCACAGGTTTCACATGCACAAATCCATGTTTGTATCCACCTGAGTCCTGTGGGGAACAGGTAGCTGCTTGGGTTACCAGGAATGCAGCTCAGGACAAAGGACAATGTAGGGAGGGACGAGAGTGGCACACTGGAGACTGTGGAAGCTTTCTCAATGAAACCTGGCTTGGATACACACACATAGCAAAACCCCATTAGGCGAAACAGTGTGTTTGTGTGCGTATATTTCTGTGCTTATGAGGACCAAAGACCCTAAAAAGTGTAGAAAGGTGGAAGGAAACCCCAGAGTAAGAACACCGTAGTTAGCCTGTGCTTAATCACAAGATAAGTGTTTAAATTAGATTTAGGACTAAAATTAAGGGTTAGAGGGTTAAGGGTTAAAGAGAAAGTTTACTCAGTGAAGGATCTTGAAACAGTTTGGTAATACAAATGTACAAGTGTGTGTGCATGTGGGTGTGTGCACAGCATGTGGCCATTAAACAAGGAGAACTTGAAATTCATCCTTTGTTTAAAGAAGATTGTCCTACTCGTGAACTGGTTATTTAATTAATTGTAATTTACACAGCCACACGAACAGCAATCAAGCAAAAAACAGCCTATCGATTGAGGCATGCAACAAATAATGGCAGACATGCTTCAAACATGTGTGTTAGTGTGTGGTGTCAGACAAATGGCACATTCTGGTCACACCAAAGGTGCATGTTATTACTTTTGTTGTGTGTTTGTGATCAGTGAGAAGAATATTTGTTACAAAGCCAAGATAAATACTCTAAATGCGTGTGTGCTTGTGTGTGTGCCAAATATTAATGTCATATTGAAGTGTCATCAAAAGGAGCTGTGACTCTTAAAATTAATAAGCAGGGCTGAGTGAGGGTGTGTATTTATGTTTATTAATCCATTTGTCTTCTGGGTGTCAGCCATCTGTTGTGAAGTGAGCTGGTTTACAGTTTAAACCAAATACCTGCTTCCTACCAAAACAGGGAAGTCAACGTTAATGCGGAGAAGTCATAAAGTCATACGGGTGTTGTCTATTCTTACAATAGAGGTATTACAGTACCATAAACTAGACTGGCTCAGGATCTATGAGAGATTCCTTTGTATCACTCTTTGTGTTTTTACTGTAAGAATTAGGAGGAGACAAGTTAGAGATACGACTGAAGTGAAAGGAAAACACATTATTGTGTGTGGTGGCTGCAAAGATCCTGAACATTGTTTGATTCTTTGCCAAGTCAATCATCCCACAGCTAAAAGTGTGTTGTGTCTAGCATACCGATTCCCTTCTTTATGTGTTAAATAACATCCTCTGAATACAAAGCATCTCCGTCTTTGTTTTACAAAGTGCATTGTCCTGCTGTTAAGCGACAGTTTGTCGGCCCTCTTGCTGTTGTCCTCTGAATGGGGGCAAACTCAGTGCGTCAACCCTCAGCAGGTGCCCGACCCCTTTGTCAGCTGTTGAGTCTGACGTTTGCAATTCAAATACAACAGCAATCACAGTTTTAACGAATTCATTAAAAGACACTTAACTATAAATCTTTGTCCGCTGTGAAATAATAATTTTTAAAATAAAAAAAAAAAAACAAGAATAAAAACATTCTTTGGCCTTTGCAGAAACAGCAACCATCTGTTTCACCAAGACTAAAACACAATAGTAATGGGTGAACTAAGTTTTCTGCAAAGACAAGGTGAGTATATTTGTACATAGAAACTATGAGTACGTGTGTACAAGGAACATTTGCTGCAGATTAGCCTCTATTCATCCAGCACAGCTCAGTACTGTTAATCTAGTTATTCTAGTCCTGGTGTACACATTGTACAGTAAAGACACAGGGTTAGGTATCAGTCCTGTTTAAAAAAAAAACAAAGACTTATTACAATCAAATTACTGTGAAACTCAAAATGCCAGCTAATAAAAGGATTTGAATACAAAAAAAAAAAAAAAAAAANAAAAAAAAAAAAAAAAAAAAAGGGGGGTGTACCAGGAATGTTCTGGAGGACAGGACAGGACACTCAACAATGTGTCTTTCGCTCAGGTGAAAAAGAGTAAATCTCATTACGTAATGTCCAGTCTCAGGAATATTCAAATCCACTGTGGGGTCTGACATCACATGTTGCTGTTGGGTATCCCACTATACAAACAGAGGTCAAATTACCTTTGTGTTTTAGGAGTCATGAATGAAAAAGAAAGACAGTAAGAGTTTTTTTGTTGCTGATCTTTCAAAAATTATTCTGTGTGTGTCTGTGTAAACCCACAATGTTCTACTTCCTGCAACACTTTGAATGTGGTTATTTTACACAATGTAGCTGTTGAGACAAACTTCTCCTTTTTCTCTGACATTTCATCAGTCCAAACAGAGAAATAACCTGAATTTTACTGAAACATTAATATTATAAAATTTATTCTGAATATAATCATGGCAGATTTGGGTTTCTAGTCTATACTCCTATGTTAATATGATCAATACCATGTAGCTCAGTCCTATTGGAAAGGAAAGATATTCTGTTTTTGAAAACTACACCTCTATTTTGTCTTTCGTGATCTACCTATACCTGGATACTCTACATCTGTCTTGTTTTTGGCCACAGCCTGTCTCTTCATCACTCTTTCTCCCTTTCTCACATTCGCTCTTTTTCCATCTACCCTAGTTTTAAGTTAATCCCATTACCATCAGAGAGATGTCAAACTGCAACAGAGAGAAAGAGAGAGATATGAAGAGAAAGTGGAAATGATGATGATGGAATGAGGGATGAGAGGAGAACAAATATATAAGAGGGAGAAAAACTGAAGTGTAGTAACAGACTAAGCAAGTCTTACCAGCTGAGCAAGACAATCTGTGAGGCAGGGTCTCTCTCTCTCTCTCTCTCTCACACACACACACACACACAGAGGGACAATGGACCCTGCGCTGCCCCCCTTCAGCCTATTAATCTTCCCCCAAACATATAAACTATCTCTGCTTTCTTATTTTTTTTCCCCCCGTCTTCCACCACTCGCCTCCACCCATCCCTCTCTTTCTCCATCCCTACTTGTTTTCTTCTCCTTCTGCCGTAAGAAATCATTCATGCCTCCTTATTCCAGCTGGTTGGGTGCAGTCTGGTGGCTTACCCTGTTTGTTAGTGAGGGGAGTCCATGGTCACCAGTCCACCACTCTCCACCAGCCAAGCCCTCATCCGCTGTAGTCATCCACTCGCCCCTTTCAGCGGGGCTAAGTCTGCTGTTTCTGCTTATACACGCATACACACACACACACCACACACAGGTGTTCCTCAAAGCAAAATGAGGAGGAGGTGTCGGGATAGTCCAAAGGGTGAGTCCCTGGAAGTGGTATAGTCCAAAGAGAAGAGTCGCCGCAGAGGATGTATGGTTCACTTTAAAAACACAGCACTGGCTGCCCAGCTACGCTGAGAGGCTGCAACTGCCTCGCTCTCTCTGTCACACACACACAAACACAAACACACACACACTCGTACACAAACACAAGCACGGACTCTGCACCTCACACCCACAGACTCACACTCTGTCCCTCTCTCACTGGCGGGCTCGCCGGCTGACTGGTATTCACACAGTGAGAGCTCAGATCAGGCAACAGTTGTTGAATTCATGGCCCCGCCTTCCCCCTTCTCACCCGCCTCCCCTTTGTGGGTGGTTGCTTAGCAACTGGCTTCAGTGGGCGGGATTTGTGAGTGTCCTCATATTGCTGCACACTTTCCACTTTGCTGCCGCCCACTCAGGCTATATTTGCATATGAAGCCCCGCCTGCCTGAGTTTCTGTAGAAGAGGCTGGGGTGGCTGTAAAAAGCAGCAGGGAAGTGATTGTTGCCACTAAAAGAAAGACTTTACAAGTTTCCCTTCAGTGATGCAGCAGATTCCACAAGAAAGGAGGATATGAGTTAGTCATGATGGATGAAAGATGATGGTCAATTGAGTCAAAGTTTTCATTGTTCATTTCATTCACCTGCAACAGTCAAATAAGTACGGGAAATTGTGTTCATTATCTGTAAAATAGCATTTGAAAGTGGCCAATTAAGGCTGTATCATCACCATAACCAAAATCTAATCTTATATCACAATACTTTTATCTCTTCCAGCTATACCAAAAACTTATTATAACCCAGTTACTTCTCAGCCTTCACAAGGAGAGCATGTGCACATATCGTTGCTGTTGGGTGAAACCTTCATTAATCCTATTTAGGTGATTGATTTAGGTGGTTATACACGTTCACTGTAGATATTTCTATCATAAAAGTAGTAGTAGTAAGTAAAGTAGTTAGCCTTTACATTATCAGTCAAACTCCGAGAATAATATGCCAATATTGTTATAATGTTGTGTGCAAAGGTTTAAATGTTGATATAAACAAAACAAACCATAGCACAAATATTTACTACTGAAAATATCACTTTTTTTCCCCCAGTATTTCATCAGGTGTTTTGCTTTTCACACATCTCTAGATTTTACTGACATGCCCCGAAGCAAAAATATCTTTCTAGTGAGTTCTCCATTATATTTATTATTTCTCTTTTAACTCTTACTTCAACTCCACAGTTGTAATCAATCTTCCATCTGTCACTTCACATTCATTATCTCTCAAGCTACACTAATGTAGGACTCTTATCAAAGCGTGGAGAGTCTAGACTTCTTTTGATTGGAGCTCCATCAGCTGCCATGTTTGTTGTTGTTTGGTGGTGTCAGTCCCTTGAGTGGACAGACTTCAAATTAAACTGTTTACCAAACAAAATCTCATCTTGTTTAAGGGAAGTCGAGCCCATTAGCTTTGTGCAAACACAGTTATCTTTCAATTTGTTGTATTTTCTCCTGCCTTTGGATTTCTTTACTTGTACCATTTCTCTGCTATTCTATCATTTCTGCTTTCCTTTTCATCTTGTTGGGAGCATGCTGCAGACTGACTGCTTTATGCACCATTTTCAAATTATTACCGAATACTACATAGAGTTTTGTCAAAGGAACCACTTGGGTCCTCTGTCTTCTTACTGCAAGAAGACACTTTACATGTAGTTTACAGAAATCAAGGTCCTCAAGCAGTTAGAACAACTCAATGAAAGCTTCCGCTAACTGAAAGAGAAGAGATGCAAACAATCTAACAATTTCCTCCTCAGATGTACTTTTTACGTTCTTTAATAAAAACTGAAAACAACAAGCTTTACCTATATGGCATGAGGTTGGATCACTTCTGTGAGCTTTGCAAAAAAAAAAAATGTAATTTGCATGTTACATTTTCTNTGAGGTTGGATCACTTCTGTGAGCTTTGCAAAAAAAAAAAATGTAATTTGCATGTTACATTTTCTTTCTCACACACTTTCTCCACTTTTATTCTGACAGCACATTTGTCAGACACACTACATCAGACCATAGCTAAGATGTCTATAGAAAACATGCAATAATGAATAATAATTATAAAAATTTTACCATCTATTGAGATAAAATCCATCTAATTATCACATCAGATCTGTATAAGTTACATATGTCAAACTCAAGGTGCAATTATACTGTATCTGGCCCGCAAGATAATATCTGATTTTCCTTGAGAAAAATGACAGTTTTCTGGCTATTTCTGATTGCCTGTGATAAAACTATTTCATTGTAAATGAGTCAGTGAAACACTGCTGATAGAGAGGAAGATATGAAAAAAATGAATGATGCTTATGTGTTATTTATTTTGAATTTGATCTCTCATTTGTCTGTTTTTTTCCATACCTCTGGTTTGTTCTGAATTCTATAAGGTGTCTTGGGAGCAGCAGTTAAAGTGAAGTTCATATTAGTGTATGAATAATTTGTCATAACCCTCTGATGAAAACAAGGCCAATTTAAGTCTGTTTTCATTAAAGGTTGACCCTGTTTGGCCCTCGACTTGGACCCAATTTTTAATTTTNAGTCTGTTTTCATTAAAGGTTGACCCTGTTTGGCCCTCGACTTGGACCCAATTTTTAATTTTGGCCCCCTTTGTGATTGAGTTTGACACCCCTGGTTTAAGCCATGAGAATATTTATTAAAAAGCATAATCATGGCTGCTGTACAGCAAATGTTAACTTTCAAGAGTCCACATGGATCACAAGTAAAATTCACACCACATGGACTTGTGTCATGGCTGTAACAGACAGGGTAGCGTGCACTATTGTGGATTGTGCCTGTAATGAGTTGGCTTGCACCGTGGACATGCTGCGACTTGCATTTTAGCCCTATTCTTCTGAAGCTACAAATTTTGCCAAGAAGAAATTGAGATGACGTGGTTTTAGTCACGCTGCACAACGAGACAAAGGAAATCAGACTGACAGTCTCATTTCTGCAAACAGATCACCCATAGATGTAAAATCTCACACCCATGTGTTCTTTCCACTGGAAGGCATTACTGATTATGTGTCACTGCAACAAATTTAAATAGCTGTACTTTAACATCCTTTTCCTGATGAAAAAGCCACCATTGCTACTCACACTGTAACACTGTCATCCGAGAACTACCCTGAGCCCATGCTGCTGGTGTCCTACTTAAATCTGAAGGACCTGTTCCCAGTGCTGTGGAAACATAAATCACACACACAACCTACTGTCAACACAACAAATCCCCTCTGGTCTCCATGCTACTGTGTGGGTCCTTTGTCCCTTTTTTTAGTACTGTAGTTGCGTTTCATCCACACCATTTCTTTCAAACTCCAAGTAGATTAAACTATACCATCAACGATATGTTATTGTATAATTTCTTGGCATACTGTGTTTCTTTTACAATGTCATTTTATGTGTGCACTGTATTGTGTTGCCCAAGTTTCACCACTGCTTGTCTTGTTCCAGTAACTGGCCTCAGCAGCTGTTGGCAAAAGCTAACAGCAGTTCAGCCAGAACCTAATCCTGATAAAATTACAAGGAAATGTCAGCAAACTCATTTCTAAGGTTTTCTCATTTCCTTTCTACCATACTCCCACATTCTAAGCATTTTCAGTATTAATTTCATGACTCATACTCTGCATGCTGAACAGTCTGTTTTTCATATGTGACAGATAACACAGTCACTTAGAAGTTTTGATTTGATGGGATGATGCGGGAAAAGTGGGACACAGTGCGAGAAATAAAACGAGAAAGATGAGGAAAAACATATAATCCAAGTTTATGTGGAAAGGAATGCCCTGTCCAAAAATCTCCTTTCTCTCTCTCCCTCTTGCCCTTTTTCTCCACTTCTCAAAGATATTGGCAGTGGCTCAACCAATGGCCTGTGGCTATTTGTTTATGTGTAATTTGTTAGAGGGTTGGCCCCTTTCCCCCTTTTCAAAGACGTCATTTACAATTCTATTCATGTCTACCTGCCTCATTCAGATGGCAATACATAGTTACCAACCAAGGGCCTGGGTTTTCACTACATGCTTTCACAAAGTGTTAACAGAGTTATGCTAATGCTATTCAAAGAGTGGAAGCGAGCTGATCACATTACGGCATTACTTGCTACAATGGTGTGTAATGGAGTGAGGGGAGGTGCAGTGTTAAAGTTATAGTCATTCTCCTCCTAGATGAATGGACAGAGGGCTATAAATACAGCGTAAGACAAACACATGCACACTCTCACACAGTTGTGTACGCACACCCATAGTTTTAAGAAACAAACCTAACAAATGCACGTGTTAAAAAGTTCCGTTGAAGCAGATCTGTAGGGAAGCTCCATGAGATGCTGGAGTTGCAATGCAGCAAGATGAATGACAGAGTGAAAGAGGGAGGGCGGTAGAGCTGGGAGGGAGCGAGAGCGGAAGAGAAGGCGAGGCCCTAAAGAATAAGAGAGGCGAACAAGAGCAGAAGCAGAAGCTTATGCGAAATAAATGAGGCAAAGACTTTTTTTAGAGGGCGCTGGGTTGTTTGACTGTTTATTAGGAATGACAAATGCCAAGAATTTCATCTAGATGCACTCAAATCTGAGGATATCTGAGGTAACGTACACAAGCATGCACACCCACTGTAACCATGCAGTGTGCAGTGTTAGACAATCGTGTGTATATCCATGAAGGTACACACACTACACACAAATCATTATTGTATCTTTGCTATTAGTAAACCACTGAACTGCATTTTAGACAATTAGGCCAACAGTACTGCATGAGGAAAGCCTCAGATATTCAATACTGAGTGCCCAGCTCATCCTCCTTTACAATTCTTTCTGCCCACAATATGTCAATGGTGGAAGGGCCAGGATGCCACATTATACACATGATTTTGTAATGGTAAAACACTTGCGGTACATTTGCTAATGCAAGTAAGGTGTCCTGATGTAGGAAAATAAGACAAAGCAGAGGAAAATAATGTTTTCCTCATATGTTAGCTATTTATGGATATCAGGACACTGCATTATAGGTTTTATAGTGCTTACACAATGGCTGCTTACCACAGTCAAGAAGAAAACTTTTCCAAATTGTTATCCAATTGTTAAAGTTGGTTTGTAGTCAGTCTGCACATGATTATATTTCACCGAGTCAGAGTTACTTAAAATGTAATAATTATTTAGGACGACACTTAAACCATTGACCTGAACAATACTTGCAATTTTACATTTTTAATTAAGCCAGTCTGGAACAACAATATTCTGTGGTCATGGTATAATTAAAAATAGTCTAGAAAGTTTTATATTAATTAATTATTAAAAGTCATGTACTATTGTAGCATCTCTTGGACAGAGAAGAAAGAAGAATTTGAAGAAATCACAGAATGCATTAACAGGTGGAAATGACAATGCTAGATGACAATGCAGAGCACCTTTAAAAGAGAATTTAAGCTGCTTTCCCATTGTAGGAGGCTATTTGGAGCCAACATCTGTTGCAAATGAGATCTGACAACATGCAAAACTCCTACTACACAAACATTTGTGACAATTTCTATAATGACAATGTGACAATGTAGGCAGGAGAGATGGTGAGAGAAAAGTGTCAGATGGAAAGTGAGTGAGCAAGCGAGGGAGGGGGAGAGAGAGAAAGTCATTTCATTATTTCTCTTGATAAAAGAAGTGAAAGCATGAATAAATAAGTGGGCCTCAATATGTGAGAATGAAAATGTGTAGAAGACGAACCTGACAAAAAAAAAAACCCTCAGAGAATGACAGAGTGGACAAATCCATCTACAAAACATGACATTTTAATTTAGTTTCACTTCAAAAGGTTACACTGTCACAACAGGATCTATGCGCATACAACACACACACACACACACACACACACACACACACAAGGTCATGAGATGAGATATGCATGCACACACAAAGGCACATATACAAACAATTCTGAACATACAGTGGGGTCCAAAAGTCTGAGACCACTGTGAAAATGCTTCTATTTTGCATTCTTTTTGAATTTAATACAAGATTTTTCATCAAAAATGATAATATCAACTTAACAATTTGAGTGAAAAGTTGAAAAATGTACTTTGAAAAATGTACATGAATGTCAGAATATCTTAGTATTTGGTATGAATGTCAGAATATCTTAGTATTTGGTATGCCTCCCTTTTGCTTTAATGACAGCATCACTCCAGCTGGCATGGACTCCACAAGTCTGTGCAAAGCCTGATGATCCAAGTTATCCCAGCATGATTTGACAATGTTCCAAAGAACTTCTTGTGATGTCAGACATTCTGATTATGTCCACATTGACATGAAAAACATCACAGATTTTCACTGTGGTCTAAGACTTCTGGACCCCACTTTATATCCCTCTATGAGGAATCAGATAATGTAGACTAAACATTAAGTCCCATGTGAATGAATCATATCATCTGTGTGTCAGTCTTGCACACAATCCTTGCAACACTATATGCTATTGTGTGTGTAACTGTGAGATACACAGACTAGAAGCAAGAGATAAAGTTGCAATGGTGTAAATAATAATTATCTCTTATTACTGCAACAACAGCAGGTGCTATTTTAGAAATAAGGACAATGTATAATCCATGTTGTAAGTTTACATAGTAAAGCCTTAACCTTCACAGAATGTTGTTAATTTGATATTAAAGATGTGCTTTTTTAAAAATTTAAACACTTGTTACACAAACTGTATGGATCATGAAAGTTTACTGTGGCAGGACTGAAACCAGGTTAGTGGATTAGTCGTGCCCAAAGGGAATACACACTAGTATGGAGTATTGATTACATTCACACAATGCAGTTACAATGCAGTTGTTTATGGAAGAATATACTTTGGCACAGTTATGACATGTCAAGAAGATTAAATCATTCAAATAACTCATCAGCGTAGGTAATGAACAATCAAGTCTCTCTCTCTCTCTCTCTCTTGATGAGCAGACAAATACACCTTCTATTCACAACACAACTTCTCTATTTCTAACAATAGATCTGTGTTCATTAGATCCATGATGCTACAATGGAGGTCAACAACAGAAAACAATGGAGGTCAACAACAGAAAACAATTTTACCAACTATTAGGGAACTGACAACACTTCAGAAACAAGGCACATACCCACATGTCCACCAGGTACAGTACTGCTCCAAGTACCACAAGTACTATCCAAGCTCGAAGTACAAATTAATGTTCGCATGACTCACATTCAATTGAAGTTCTGCCAAACGTAACCAACTGCTGAGGTGCAAAGAGAAGCGCAGGATTCCTGAAGACTCCAGCAATGTCCAAGACACAAAAGTATTCATCAGGGTCATCAAACACAACTGGTACAATCAAGTATAATTAGACTTTAAACTCTGTTAACCACTGCTGATATTGTAAGGTTATTTTGTGCTAAGACCATTTGAAGTATTACTCTTTGTATCTGTAACTGTTAAGTTTTTGTTGCATCTTGAGAACTGAGTACTAAAACATGCTAAGCTATCACTGAGAAATGTACTTCCTTTTCTTTGTAAGTAGGAGTAAGATACATGATTAGTAAAAACAGAATTAACCAGTCAATGACCTCTTCTTCTTCATCTCTTCTGTCAGTATGCTGAGCAGGCTCGACCAGGCTAACAGCTGACTGACAACAGATCAAAGCCCGCTAATCAATATGACCTGACCGTCCATCCTTCAAATCACTACTCGACCACAGGGACAGCAAGTGATAGAAGGATCGATGAGGAAATGAGGAAGGTAACGAGAGGCCTGACTAAAAACTGAGATAGGTAGGAGAAAGACAAAGAGACAGACAAGCAGAGAGAGTGAGGGAATGGAGTGTGAGAAGGGGATAAGCCCACAAATACAAATAACAATTCAAGAGGAAGGAGGTGGAGGAGGCATCAATGAGGCATGTTATACTTATAATCCAACTATTGTATAGTAAAGGTGTGACTGAGCCATTGTATTATAAATTCCTCTTGTATTTTGGTCATGATGCAGCTCATGCAGAGCTAAAGAGGAAGTGCAGGGCTTTAGTGGAGATTCTCACTTCCTCTATTAACAGGCTACTGTGGGTAGGAAGCTACCTGGTGTGAGCTCCAATTAGCCTGACAGGGGAGGAAAAAACACTGGAGAGATTTATTGACTGAGGCCAAAGGATATAAGTTTATATTTGTCTGTGGTGTGATTAAGACAACATGAACAGGATTCTAACATTCACAATGAATTACATACATGCTTTAGTTAATTGACCTGATCTCAATGTTTTTGTACCACTATTGTTTAAAGACACCTGGGTGCTGACACAGGAAGTCAGGCTACAACATTTACAACAACATGACTCCTAACATCTTTCACTCACATTTCTCACTTATGTGAAAAGAGGATATGAGCCAGTTGTGGATTGTGTATCTCTGTATGTTACTTTGTTACAGATACAATTATGCTGAAATGCCTGTTGAAATCGTTTGTGCAAGTGTAACTTCCTTTAAAGCTGATGTAAGCTACCCTTTGACCATCTGAATTTAAAGGACCATACCATCCATTTTGCATGTTTGAGCCTAATATATTAAATTTTCATACATGTAAGGTTAGACAATCTTCACAAAGCATGCTACCGGAACAGTGAGTTAAAATTTTTTTTCCTACCTTCCAGACCGCCATTGGTTTCAGTTCATTCTGGTACGCTATTAAAATCAATTTGTTGATACTTAAACGATCTTGGCATAGGTAATCCATCATCGCAAACAACACATATATTCAAGTTTTTTTTTCAAAGTTATGTAATTTCTGTGTTTAAGTGCAATAAAAAACGCCTAGTGAATATACAGTATGTCTCCTCTCCACCGGAGAGGAGACATACTGGTATATCAAAATATGGTATATCAAAATATACCAAAAGAAGATTTGTGTTTATCAAAAAATTTAAACGACTGTGACTTCATAAGGCTGCGTAATATTAGCAGGTGAAACGTCGATTTTTAAGGATGGTGTATCGCTAGAATATTTGATTTTGCAAGATTAAGAGATTTTGCAAAATATCAGAAAAGTTGAAATACAGTTTTATCCTTTGGGAAATGACTGTCAGTAACGTAACATGTATGAAAATTGAATATATTAGGCTCAAACGTGCAAAATGGGTGGTATGGTCCTTTAACCATGATGCACTCTTCTTGTGAACATTTTCTAGGTTGAGCCACTGGGACCAGAAATAGATCTGTGTAAAATCATTTTCACCATCAGTAATATCGCTGTCACCATCATCATGACCAAAACCTCACCATCAGGTGTTACCTTCAATGTGGGCGATGTTCACCAAAGTACTACTCAAAATAATTAAAGTAACAAACTGAGATATGGCCATTTATATTGTACCTAAATTCCAGAACAACAAAATTCAATCAAAGATAAATCACTCCAAACAAAAATGAATGTTAATATTGCTGCTAAACCTGCATCACAGAAACAGAAAAAAAAAACATGTTCCTTCATTTTTTGAGTAGTTTTAACCATTACACTCTAGTTATCAACTACAAATCCAATACTTTGGGCTGCAACAAACCTTCAGCCATGACTGGGACTAGTTGGTAATGAACCTCAACTACTTTGTACTAAACTCTGCTCCTTCTCTTCTCCATTTTAGTTTTTTTTTTTTTTTAAATAAATGGAGAACAGAGTCAAGTAGGAACAAGACAGTGTTTGAGAGCAACAGAACTACTGACAGACAGAAAGAGAGAGAACATGAGGAAGCAGCGATCCAGAACTGAGCTCCTGTGACAGCTTTTCTATTCAGCACACACATCACAGGACAATCAGCGACCTAATTACACAAACAAATAGACTGTAAAGACAGAAAAAACAGAGAAAAGAAAGAGCAAAATGAGTGAAGAATAAAGTGGTGTGGACTGATCACAAGGCAGTGAGAAAAACAAAGGAGAAATGGGGGCCAAAGAAACAAAAAACAGTGCAGAGTGAAAAGAAATAAGGAGATCTAAAGGAAGAGAAAAATCAATGATTAAATCAGGGGCAAAGCCCAAACAAAACAGGGCTACCAAGAAGAAAGAAGTTAGAAGAAAAAACTACTAATGATGATGACATAGTGAAGAGGGGTGCAGTGATTTTTCACTCAGGCCTTGGGCAATGTAAAAAAAAAAAAAAAAAAAAAAAAAAAAAGTGCTAGCTCAGATGTGGGGGCACAGAGAGGAGGAGGTTGGGGCAGCAACGATGTCGCAAGCAATGTAGTTTATCCACTCTGAAAAGAAGAAGACACTGACTGGACACTTATTACAGATAACAAGACAGAGACAGACAGCAGGGGCTTGCCCAGACCTCCAGGACTCAACAAGAGAGATAACGAGGGAAAGTGATACAGAAGAGGGAGGGGGAGAGGGAGGNGGGGGGGAGAGAGAGAGAGAGAGAGAGAGAGAGAAAGAGAAGCTAAATGACACAGAATGTATCCTGTTGGTCACACTGTAATGTTTGATCCAGCTGCCTAACAGTTTCATTTTAACTGACCATACTGGTGATTTTGCATTTTTGAGCCCAATAAATACAACCCGCATACATAATCATTTTCCAAAACATATTACCGGAGCGTTAAGTTTTAGAATTTTTCAGAATGTCAGGTCCTGTGTAAATAAATCTGCTGCCTGAGGGAAGCTGTAGTCATGGGTGAGGTGAAAAGCTGATATGCACCGACACGGAACAATCTTTTTAGAAAGCTATTCACAAAGAAATATGTGTCTGTAGAGCACGTTATGTGTGGAGCAGTGTACAGCTGCATGTGTATTTGCATACATAAGCTTTTTCTGTGTTCTTGCTGACCATTCTTTCCTCGTTCTCTGGAAGAGAAACTTCACATCTGTTCGCATGTTCTTTGTGCTGTTTCACAAGAACAATAAAAGAGGCGCACAAACAGAAAGAAGTCTGCTTGGAAATTAACAGCTAAAAGGAAACTCAGAGTATTCGAAGGGTGTCAACACAGAAGGAAGAGCAAGATCACCCACACACACACACACCCACACCGACAGTCAGGGAGGGAGAGACTCTCGCTCTTTCTCCCTCTCACACACAGTCTGGAATTAGTTCCACAAAACTCAATTCTCTTCCTCTCGCAAAAAATGAGAGTACAGAGAAAAGTGAATTTCCTCTAAAAAGCGAAGAGAACAACAAGAAGACAAGAGATCCTTACGGACAATTTAAAAGTTAAAACTCGCTTGTCTTCTGTCTGCCTGTCTAATTCTGTCTCTGTACTCAAACAGCAAGTGGTTTTTTAAAGCACAAAAGTGGTCATATGGTCATCCCTCCAAGTGTGTAAGAGTGTGTTATGTATGTGTGTGAAAAAGCTCATGCTATTCACCCAGATGCTCCTGGCAGGAGATGACCCGTCCACTAACAGACGGGCGAGAGCGAGAGCGAGCTGCTCAATGTCAGCATAAGGGCAAAACTTCCTAGAATAACCAGTAAAGGGTAATGGCAGAAATAACTAAAATCTCCTCTAGCTTCCTTTCTCTCACTATTCACTGCATTGCACTATCACATGCTCACAACACTACCTCAAGCTTGCAATGTGTCTATAACATAATGTAATATTCTCATATGCATTACGAAAGATGTGATGTAACAGTAAAATGTAGCAGCATTCTTTTATTAGTGTATCTAGCTTGTGTTGTATCAAAACTGTTCTCTATAATAGAAGAAACTGGCACGGTGCAATCAAACGCCAATGAAAAGCGTCGTTCATCAGAGAACATAAGAGCTGTATTACTGTATGTGTGTGTATGTGTGTGAGCATGTATACTGATGTTCTGCAATCTGGTTTCACTGATGATGAGGGTGGTGGAGAAATAAAATTAGGAAAGAAAATAAATGAGGTTGATGATACATAAGTATGAGTGTTCAAAAAGCAGAGGACAGACAAGGTTATGGATGAATATAAACATGTACAAGTATATGCATAAATATTAAAGTAGACAGCAAAACACGAATGAGTGAGAGGCAGTTGTAAGATTTATAGTCATTGCTAGTCAGTGAGGTAATGGGAGAAATGAGATTGTGTGTACAAGTGTGTGTGAGAGATGGAGAAAGAGTGAGTGCGAAGGGGGGAGAGAGAGAGAGAGAGAGAGAGAGAGAGAGAGAGAGAGAGAAGCCATCAGGTCAGCGAGTGGTGTTTCTGTTCATTAGCAGTCCTTCCTTATACCTGGGAGTTACAGGATAATCATGTCTGGTACTGGTGTGTCCTTGACTGTCATTGGTGGAACTCTGTTGGGCCTTGTCTCCCTTCCAAATTTTGTGTGTTAGAGAGAGCGAGAGAAAGAAAGAGAGCGAGAGAGAGCCAGCATGAAAGTCTTTCAAAACTTTAATTAACCAACTAAGCCTCACACACACACACACACACACACACACACACACACACGGCAATGCCAGAAACTGTGGGGGGGAGCAACGCTTTCACTCCCACAAGCTGCATCACTGTACTCTCCATCAGAATCATTATTCCCTCCCAGCTTTCTGTGTGAGCATTTCTGATAATAACTGACAGTGTGGAAATACAGGGAAAGAGAGAACAGGGCAGTAGAGGCCCTTCAATGGATTTAAACCAAAGTGTGAACTGTTACATGGTGTCCCGCTTAGCCTCCGCTGCATTCATTGATACTATTCATTGATCGGATTCCACTTGACCAGGGTTAGAAAGAACTGCAGCTCCACAGTACTGGGTTGAGCCTGCGTTTCCCCAAAGGCTTTCTCTGAACTGCAGCAATTGATCAATGAAAAAAAAAAAAAAAAAAAAAAAAAAATCAATCTTATTTTCCATAAAGATACATTAAATTTCAAAGTAACTAAAAATGTAAAACTGATCACTATTGGTTTGTTTCTTTCTTTGCGATGTCAAGGTTCTAAGTGTGAGCACCTAAATTTCAGTAAATTCTACAAATGTACATGTTGATTTGGTTTTTCAATAGTCAATATAGTGTCAGTGTCAGACAGCTTTAAATACTGCAATGCAGAACTCTGAGCAATGCAGAAAGAGCAAGATGCCAGTGACCTGAGATTACAGTGCTTCCGCAAAATTCATTAAGTAAAATGTAAATCTTGAGCACTTTTTAATGTCAGTTAGAAATGCATTCGTAGCTAACTTCATGTCTGAAATAAACGAAAAATGAAAATTTATGCCAATATACTGCAGGTCTGTTTGATGTATAGGATTGTTTCCTGTCTCTGTAAAACATGAAAACTCCAACATTTTGAAAGCCTTAAATAAAACAGTAAATGTCACATTTATCTCTATTCCAGACTTTTTAAATAAAGTTGATATTTCATTTAAAGGACATGTGTTATCTTTTGTTTTTCTTTTTTTTCTTTGAATGCAAACCTCAGTCTGTCCTTTCTATCAGTCCTGACCATATCATCCATTCCTTTATTCCATCTGGACAGAGAAAGGCCACAGACCGATTCGGAAGTGAGGCCTGATAGCTGTCAACTGAAGTAATGATCCCTGTCACTTACAACTAAAGGCCAAATGGCTCACCCATTAATAAATTAGATTAAGGCACTGCTTATCTTATGTGACAGTTGTTCTTCTTCTTCCTGTCATCCCCTCTTATCTGTTCTCCTGTTTTCTGTTTTGTCTTTCCAGGCTCTCTGTCTTTGCATTCCATTTGCTCCTCTTATCTCCTCCCAACCTCTTAGACCATTAAATCCATCTCTCACTGTATCCCATCTGTTTTCCTTTTATCATAGATTTCACCTGTCATCACCCTATTATTCCCTCCTCACGCCCACAGACAGAGAAGACAAGCCCACATATTCAGGATTCATGTCATTTCTCCTTTTCCCTCTCTCTTGAAGACATACTAAAAATCAATGTCATCAATATGACAAATGGATGTATTGAATACCAACAGATTCATGCGCCAAAACAATAGGTGCTGCATGAGACAGACGAGTTCATCCATATCCCATGCTACTCCTACAGCAGAGGATGGAAACTTTATTATTAATAATTACAGTAATGTATGATCAGGTCAGGTCAGGTCAGAAGCATGCGCTGGGCTGCGAATGCTCCTGCGCGTTGCTGCATCCACCCCATGAAGGAAACACTGCCGGTCACGACTAGCAACTATCATGGCAGACCCATGGTCCATCCCCAACATATGATCCCTGTGTTTTTTGTTTTTTTTTAATAAGCATTATACACACTGCTGTGCCAAGATATGCTAATAATTTGATACTCTACTATGATATATATAGCTATTTAACTACAAAGCCTTTATGGTGAATTATTAAATACCACTACAAGGTACTGGATCATACTGTGATGTATAAGGGTGTGAAGAGAAAACTACTCAACTGCGCAGTACTATGTAGTGTACTTTGTACAATAAGGTATATTACTATTCTGTACAGAGGTCTACTATAACTCTGAGATCTTTGTGTCTTAATACAGACTAAAGTTTCAACTATTATAGAAACTCCACAGTATGAGGGAAGAGTAGAATTCCTGCTAAAATTCACATCTGGTGCAAGAGCATGAGTTATGCTAGAGCAGCTCTCCATGGAACAAGTATAGTGGAACACCACAACGTGTATTATCATGCATATGTATGTGTAAATATAGGTATGTGTAATATGTTAGTAGAATTACAGCTGACATTGTGTGTTTTGTACACAAACATGAATAATGTAAAAACAGCAGCTTGTGTAAAGATAAAAGAGGGGAGGAAATGAAATCATGCCAATCGTATATATTACGGGAAATGTAGCACTACGAAATCAGCATCATTTAACACAACAAAGCTCACATATTTGTAATTCTGCAAG
The DNA here is from genome assembly GCA_014773175.1 of Lucifuga dentata. Taxonomy (NCBI): domain Eukaryota; kingdom Metazoa; phylum Chordata; class Actinopteri; order Ophidiiformes; family Bythitidae; genus Lucifuga; species Lucifuga dentata. The sequence goes on along the minus strand of VXCM01003136.1, from coordinate 12,581 downwards.
AAGGACCATTTTGCTAAATCTCCAGACATATTAGAAGATTAGCTCGTTGCATTATTTGCTTATTTTGTAATAATGTACTACTAACTAGGAACATCAACAAAGGATGTAGTACTTTACCTCTCCAAGTGTCTGTAATGACAGGCTGTCTTGAATGAAAGCAGAAAATGGCATTAACCACAGTACCAGAGAAATGTCTGGATCATTAGCAGACATCACAGAAAAGGCTCACACTGCCACTGCTGTCCTCAGATCACATGACAAATGGTGAATCTACAAGACAGCTTGTCATTGTATGGCACCAAATCACATTATACCAGATGGATCAAAATGTGGCATCACATCACTTGAGGTTTTTCTGGCTGTCTATGGCTGCCCATCAACTGTGGCCAAATAGCGCAGCATGCGGGGTTTTGGACCAACCAACTGGCAGGCACGCACACATACAAGAGAAGCAGATGCTGGCTGATACACAGATGTGCCAAAGACAAAACACAGACACTAGTAAAACACATCATCCCCTCCCCGTAAGTGATGCAGGCGGTACTGAGCCAGCATCAGTAACAGGATGTAGCCTCCCTTGAACTTCTGTCAAACATAAGGTGATGTATGTATGCCAGTAAAAGTTTGAAATGCTGGCCTTTAATCCAAATCAGTATAATGCATAATTCCTCTCAAAACTGGGCCAGTGGTATCAAAGATATTAGGAGTTTCACACTGTACAGCAATGTGAATTCACCTTAAGGCTGCATTAAACACCAACTGACAAAGTTAAAGACTGGTGAAGAAAATTAAGCATCTAGCAAACTCAAGATTCTGCTATTTATTTCAGAAGATGACAGAGAGCGACACAGAGCTAGACTTGCATTAATCAGATAGACTGAAACATATGACTCCAAAGGGTTGCTAATGCTGCTCCCAGTCTGTTTAATGTGAAAGCAGGCTGCTGTTTTTTTATAAGACACTGAAACATACACAAAACATGCATCAATCACAACTGTACTCTCAGGAGAAGCTAAAAACACAGCATGATTTTCTACTGGAGAACAGATACTGAAATGTCTCTGATGTGGCATCCTGACTATTTAACAGTGATACTGAAGTGCATCAACATGTGGTCCTGGAACAATATAACTAGGGCTGTTAATTATTCATTTGCATCCTTGCTCTGCTGATTATGAAAGACAATTCTATCTGATGCATACTCAATTTGTCCATTCTCTATACCTGCTTATTCTGTGCAGGAGCTTATTCCATTGTTCACTGGGAGAGACCAAAGTGCAACCTGGACAGGACGATCTGACGGACAAACTAATTCATACTCACACTGACAGAGATGCAGGTTTAGAATGCAGACATGTCTGCAGTGTAGCTTGGATTGCTGGCTGGATTGTTTCACATTGTGCTCAAGCACTTACAAAGGTCAACAGCAAACGTGCCCTTTTCATTCTTCTTTTTCTTGCTGGTTTCCTCTTCTGTTCCCTTTGTTTTTCTTTATCTGAACTTTAGCCATTACTGTTCTCTTACTGCCTGTCTCTATTTCTTCCTTATTCTCTCCCTCTCTTCTTCCCTGTCACAGTTCCTTTAATCAGACCATGGAATGATCAAAGAGACTGTCAGAACAGTCTTCTCACTCTTCAGCTGAAGTGCTAAAGTGGAGGAGGGAGGGAAAAGGATAAAAGAGACGATGGAAGTAGGAGAGGGAAAAGATAGAAAAATCAAGAGAAGGGGGAGCAAGAAATGGTAAAGGGAGAGAAAATGACTGAATAGTGGTGAGGAAAAAGTGAGAGCATGAGTAAAGAGAATTATAGAAAAAGATGAGAGGAAGACCAGAGTAAGACAAAAGCTGAAAAAAAGATGCAGCAGAGAAATGGGTAGTGATGGATCAGAGATGTGCATAAATAAAATTAAAAAAGAGAATATAAGAAATAGAGATAAGGTAGCAAGAAAGTAAACAGAGAAAAGCATTGACAAGAAAACAGATACAAGCTTTGACGGGAAAGCAGATAAGCAGAGAGCTGAGATGAGACCTGCTAGAAAACCTACGGAGAAAAACATTCCAAGATCTGAACTCAAACTAGGCGTAAATTATTAATTATTTCCCAGCTGTGTTTAAGGAAATCTGGGCCACAACAGTTAAGGCTCCCAGCTGTCAAGACAACTGGCTGTTGACTCCTGACAACATAAGCTTGGCTCACCGACCAGAAATACTGCACCTGCTGCATCGCAGTGCACAAATCCACATTGAAGAACAAAAGAATAGCATTATGTGAAATACTCCTACTCTAGTTTTCATGTCAGCATCATAGTTTCCACTTGACTCACTGCTAATTTCGAATTAGCTTAATTAAACTGAATATGGAACAAAAAAATTAAGATCTGGTTAAGTACAGGATATTTGTTTATTGGTATCATTGCACAGGTTAAAATTTGAATGACATAATTCCTTTTAATAATGGCAATGTCCTGTCAAGTTTCCAGATCACTGACAGTGAAAACAGCACCCTCCACTGGCCAGAGTTTGTAATTACCTCTACTAGTTAAGTTTTCACCTGGGTCTGTTCATTGGTTTGTTTTTGCAGGATTACTCAAAAAGTTAAGAATTTGACAAAATTTAGTGGAATGGTGGCGCAGGGAAAACCCCATTAAATTTTGGTGCCGATGAACATTTTGTTAAAGCATTTTCTTAACAGTGAGAAAGGGCTATCTGTTTTGTTTTGTTTTGTTTTTTTTTTTTNAAAAAAAAAAAAAAAAAAAAAAAAAAAAATCAGGCAAATTTATTGCATGGTAGACTACCAGTAGAATAAGGATCTGGATTTAGTGGACTAAAATATCTGGTTGGACAGGTGGTACATTAATGCAATTGCTGTACAACATCAAAAATAGGATGAGAAACATGCAACAACCACTAACATGTAGCTGAGATGATGCAAATTCGATAGTATGGTTCTTGCATACATTATCTTCGATACTGTAGTTAAAGACATAGATCCAAAAACCATGTGTTTATCACAGCTTTTCTCTTTAGGCCAGTAGATCATTAGAACAAGACTAATTCTGTCCAGCCTTGTTCAACCTCGGCAAATCTATAACCTCTAATAAGTGCCCTTCCAGTTAGAATTTGGGTTTGGAACAAAAGTGGATTTATTTGGGCCTAAATTTATCAGCCATTGTTCAAACCAACACAAGGTGCTGATGCAGTCCTGTGAGGACATTAACAGCTCAAATGGGTGCCAAATAGTTAAGAAGGGTTCAATGGCAGGATCATTTATCTGTACAGCCTGTAGAGATTCAGCATATCCATTGTCAGCTGCTGTAACTTTCATCCAGGCTGTTTGATAATATTCATTTTATGCATTTTGTTTCAATCTGTAAAATTTGTCATTGATAATTTTTCTGCCCTCAATTCTCCCAAAGATCCTGCTATTTCTGTTTTTTTTTAATTTCTCAGAAGCTGAGTATCTAGGCCAGAGATCCCCATGCATGCACGTACAAACACGTGCGCGCACACACACACACACAGAATGTGTCGTCTCTAGCGCTTACTGCACCAGTTTCATCTGTGTTTTGCTACCTGCCAAAATCCATTTCAGCACCTGCTGAGTCTTTCCCCAGAGCAGTGCATGTGTCTGCATGTTCAAGTGCACGAAGCCAAGCAGCAGGACAGAGCAAGCTAATAAATCCTCTACCAAGATGCCTCCTGCAATAATGAGACACATCTCGCCTTTCTTCCCTCTCCTCTTTCACTCCCTTTCCACACATACACAGAGAGAGAGAGAGACAGAGAGAGAAGCTCTGGGATTCCTCCCTGTCCTTGCTATGCCAACAGAACTTTACTCCCTAAGCTTTTTTTTTTTCCTACAATCCAACACTCCAGTTTACAAAAAGNCAGAACTTTACTCCCTAAGCTTTTTTTTTTTCCTACAATCCAACACTCCAGTTTACAAAAAGTGGCCTTCTTTATATCATAAACATAATAAAAGAAAACTAGCAACATCAACCATAAGAGAGAGGCTTTATTAAGTTGGAAATGAGATAAGATGCAGTTTACAAAAGCCCTGTAGCAGACTAAATAGATATTAATGCAGTGGTTGCTTTCAGATAGAAGGTTAAATAGTGACTGTTTTCATGCTATCTCTATCCATGGCATGCGATAACCTCTTTCCATTACAAAAATTAGATAAGCTCTTCTGCATCGACAAGGACAAAGAAATGGAACAAAGAAAGTAACGGTGCATATGACTCTATTATTCGAATCGTAGATCAAGACTGTTAACTGGCTGTAGTTTTCAGTCCAAAAAAGTGTCGAGTTCTCATTCAGTGGTTGTATAGCATAAATATTTACCCCAAGGGAAACATAAAACACAGCAACAAGATAACACTAAGCAAGGAGAGGGTACGCTTTATGTGGAAGGCTAGCAATGGCAGTGGACCTCACATCAGATCAATAATGTATAATAAAGACCTGCAAGTTGTTTCATATCATTAGCTGTAAGCAGGCTAGCACAACCTCAAACACTCTAATGCAAGGTACAATATGAGAGGAATGTCTTAGAATATGAGAGGAATGTCTTCAGGAGGCTAATGCATGGCTACATTTAAACAAACTTTAAATGTAGCCATGCATTAGCCTCCTGAAGACATTCCCAGAACATCATTACAACATTATTTTCTAAAACGTACTACTACTGGAGTTGCAGAATGCTATAAAAGTCAACTTGCAGAGACTTGAAACATACCTGAGATAATCACAGCAAATTTTTTTTTGTCAAAGTAATGTAATTTTAGCATTTCAACATCAAGTTACATGGGAGAAAATGTATGTCTCTACTGGGGAAACAAAGTCCCAGGAGAAGACTTCTTTTACCAAGAAATTGAAAAGACCATGCCTTCTGCAATTGTGCATAAGTGTTAGCATGCAAAACATTGAATGTTATGGTGGGTGTTTTGGAAAATGGTTGGCATTAACATAATGTGTATGCAGGTATTATTTATTAGACTCAAACATGCAAAATCACTGGTATGGTCCTTTAAGTGATCAGTGAAGTCAGTCATGCTATCTGTTTGGATCAGTGTATTTTTCAGTCTGAGGGAAACTCATCTTTTGGAATAATCATCTTTTATACAGCTGAAGACATAAAAACAAACAGCATCGTTTATCTTTGCTTTTCTCAATACAGGACCCTCAACAACATGCAAATACACTGAGAATTTTTACTCAAACACACAACTTCAAACCACACTTACCTGTTACTGTGAAAATTCTAAGAAGTAAAAAGTAATCTTAGAAGACAACGCACGTGTCTCTCTGCTTTAAGATGGAGATCTGCTAGCTTTGGATCATCAACAGACCTTCTTACACAAAGCGGTGTTTCACATTTCCAAAGAAGGAGATGAGTTGCGTAATGCCAGTCAAAGACACAGCACGTAGCGACCATATTGCATTTCACCCAGTGTGAATATTTCAGCAGCACTTCTGCATTGGTATAATGAAATGCTGTCGCAATGGCAGTGACAAAACCATTTACTTCACTAAACCTGTGGCATCAAGCTCAATGACACACACACACACTTGAAAGTCAGACCAGCAAAAAAGGCAACAGGAAGAATACAGGAAAAGGAAATAGCTACTGTATATATACTTCTCAAAACATTTAGAGCTGAAAAATAATGATGCAAACCTTTAAACAGAACATGAAGACAGTATCCCAAGAGATAGACGGAGGATTGTATGAAGTATGTGTCACAAGTAACATCGAGGGATCTCTACTCTCTGTTAGCCTCTGATGTAATGAACCAATGATCTTATCTGAGCCAGACTTCAGAGACCACAAAAGATGTGGGAAAAGAAATGTGGGCCAATATGAGCAAATGAACAAATCTATTAAAAACTATCCATTTGAAAAACTGAAACAGAAATTCAATCTGTTTAATATCAAATCAAGTTTTTACAGTAAACAAAAAAAAAAATTGGAACACATCTACATTAATTTTTATTGTGCTATTGATAACAATGGGATGGAAATGCCTGAACCATGTGACAGATTAAATGTGACAGAACCAATGAAGGAAATAAATAAAGGAGATTTATGTCTTTGTCAGTAAATTTGAAGTGTTGCATGTGGCAGCAACAATGCACAGCTGAACACTGCCGCCACCTGGTCAGAATGTGTAAGTACAAGCTACTCAGAGTTTGTACTTGAAAGCTACAACTCTCATTGTAGCTGCAGTATTTTTATAAAAATGTATGTAGCCGTCCACATGACAACTTAATTGTTCCCAACCAGACTTTTTGACTCAATACCAAAGGTAAGTTTGTTTAAGAGAAAAGGTAACGGGAGAGATTTGTCCGAAAGTCAAACACTCGAGGATGACTAAACATAATTTGTGCAAGCGCCAATAGTATTTATGTACTATTAGTGCCATAACACAGAAAAATCACTTAAATGAATATTAAAAAAAATCTAAACTGTGATGTAAACTGTAAGAAGAATATCAGACCTCCAGCCACTGCTCATATGCACAAATGAAAATCTAATACAAATGGCGTGAGAGTCAAAGGGCTGGCAAAATGTGCCTTTTCTGTCTGAACCACAATTAATCTGCTGCTCAACTCATGTGGTGCGGAGAGGAAATTAATCTAGATTTATCTACTACAGAGACTGAGCATAAAATGAGCCTAGCTTATCATCTTCATTTAAGACAGGGGAGATCACAAAGTTGACTGAAGATTGCAGTGAACCAGTGATGGCCACACAAAACAGCTGTACACACACACACGCACAAACACCCTCTCCATACCTGATTGTAACTGTTATGTGTCTTATATGGTCCTTCCTTGATGAGTGTCCCTACTGATGTAATCTTTTTACAGATTTCATCATAACCTGTAAAGAAGAAGCACACGTGACACATGCCAGTTTGTTTGAGCTGATGCAGAGCAGAACTTCCAGTTCATGATTCCCAAATTGCATGTTCTTCATTATAAAACAATAAATATACAGTCAACATACTGGTGTTGTTGTTTTTGTGGTAATGCATAACTCAATATGTCTATATAACTGTTTAAAATGTGCAAATATTTTTCAGTTTATGCATTATGGTATTTATCCAAATTTCATTACTTTTATTTTTGCTCTAAATGACAAAACAAAGGGGGAAAAAATTATTCCAATTAAACTCTGGTACAACATATAATAGTAATGATAAAATGTTATTCCCAAGTTTCCCCAATAACAGACTTGCACAGAAAATGTATTTGATCATGTGACATGTTTGAGCTCATTCGTACCTTTCACGGACAGAACACCCTTGCAGAAGTCCTTAAAGTTGATCCTCCCATGACAGTGGGGGTCCAAACACTTGGCGAACGTTTTAACCTGGAAAAACACAGAAACCCATCAGAAATGTCTTCACGGAACACAGAATGCAGACTTTACTTACTCTGCTCTAAATACTCGCTACTGAGTTTGTTTCAGCCCCTGTAAACCCTTATCCTGTACATTTCAGTAATTAAAAATCTTTCAGAACAATTTTCACCCACTTCAGAGTTACACAACACACAGCAGCATATTCCCAAGTTTTATTTATATGCATGTGCACTAATGCATTTCTGTGACTCTTACTGCACATATTACACCATTGGATTTTTTCAGAGGCTGATAGTTGCCAACCTGCTCTCAGCACGACTCATCATCACTTTCAATAATGCACCGAGACGTACAGCGCTGGAAAGCTCTGCACAGTGGCAGTACGCATAAAGTAGCACGACAGAAGTCATTTGTGAATATTTCCTCACACAGCATCTGTCCTCCATTTTTAATTACTCACAGTAAAGCCAGTTTGTTTTTTCAAATGCAAAGCTAAAAATATACATATCATGCTGTTTAACTGCATATCTCTCAAACAACAGGCAGTTTCCAGAAGGTTGAAAAACACGTGATCTGAACTTCTACACAGCAGCAACTGTTTAGGAAATGTTGTTTCATTTTCAAATAATTTACATAAGTAGGAAGTGTTTTTATGCTTGATTCAATCTCACATAATTGGAGTCAAATCATATAACCTTTGGAAAATACTAAACTGCATAAATTTAGACAGACAGAACATTAGTTATATGGAAAAACAAGAGTTAAGGTGAAAACTCTGCTTAGCAGAGGTCACATATTTGTGTTGTAAAATGGCCAAAACACCTCCAGTCAGCATTTGTGATCCCACATCCATATTACTGAAGAGGGCTGTTGCCTTCCAGCACTCTGAATTATGCATTATGCTGTCTGATAGCTACCGCAGCCGTTTCAATTTTAACAGCAGCAATTTTAGCAGGTTGGGATAAAATATAGAAAAATACCAGATTGAACAGGAAGTTGAATTGCTTTAACTTAGCAAGGAGAAAGCACAACATAGAGCAAGAGTAGTCACATTTAAGCAAAACTGAATGATTACAAAGAAACATAATGCATGTACCGTATGAACGTTTCAATTTCTGGTAATTCAGGTCATTGGAGAATTCAGTTATTATTATTATTTTTTGGGGGGGATCAGATCAAACTAACAGATTGAGGCCGTGTTCAAAATTAAATTGATTAAAATTAATTTACACAGGCAAAATCACTAGTTGTTGACAGTATAGCTTACTGTTTTGACTTGTGCTGTTCTTGGTTTTATCAGGTCAAAGTGAGCAGAGAGGAAACAGTGCACAGCAGAAAGAGGGAAGCTGGAGGATTATGGGATGTGTGCACGTTTCTATGTCACTACACAACTGGGAAATGTCACCCAGTGTGTAGAATAGTAGGTCAGACTGTAGCTGAGCTGCTGGTGAGACATGCTCATATAGGACAATGAAATAACAGGTAAAGACAGGCAGAACGCTTGGAAACTGCTTGGCACAGTATGGGTTTCAGAGTTGGTGTTGCTTTTCCCCTGATTTCTGATCATATACAGGTCACATGATCACACGACAGCTCACAAAGTCTTGTTCAGTGTTTTATTTTGTGCGTAAATCCTGACTCGCTCTCATACATACAGTAAATCCTTGACTTTTGCTTGTAAATCTATCTTAGCTAAATAAAATACAAACCAATGAGAAGTTATATGTTGAATTACATTGTACTGCGATGCAGAAAATATATTATTTCACTGTGTATGACAGCAGTATCCATTAACATGCAGGTCATTGACTTACATCTTGAATTCACTTCATCACGCCATTTCCAGGTCAATAAAAAGCTTCCCTGAGGAGCTAATCAGTGTTTGCAGAATGTTCCTGCTGACGAGCAACATACGCTGGGGAGCCCATCAACCGCAATGTTCAGTTAGGTCCACTGTGACACAAGTACGGGTGAAAAACATCTAAAATACCATCAATAATATCAATTATTCATTCAGTCTAAAGAAAGCCCTGCTAGTCCTTTAAATGTCTCATGACTTTTCTATAATTTGTTAGTAGGCTTTTAATAATAAACTACACTTTAAATAATAACTTTATTTAATCAAGACTCAGAGAAAAAAAAACTTATGTGAGATATATTTTAAGATTTCATCTAAAATGAGCTAATACTTATTTGCAGAGATTGTCAGATTATCTTTTTCCTCCGTTATCCTTCATATTTATCTAATTACTTGGTTGCCTCTGAGATGAAGCAATTTGAACTGCTTATGGATCAGCAGCTTGTTCAAGGGCACTTCAACCTACCTAGAAAAAAAAAAAAAAAAAAAAAAGAACTGTAGCATTGGTCGCTTTTCCTAGCATTTTCTCCATGCAAGCCAAGTTTGTGTCACTAGCATCCGGTAGCTAGCTATGTTCTATGTCCTTTTTATTCAAAATAGACTGCATGCATAAAATATTGGTAATGATCATTTAATACGTTACATTGTTGAATCCCCCTGCTAGTTCCTTTTCTACAAGCCTCGTCTCATTTTTACTCAACCAACACATTTCATAGATCCTCTGAGCTTTTATCTTGACTACGTGTCCTCCTCTTACTGCCACAGACTTTCTCACTAATAATGGAGATAATGGATTTTACCTGCATTCACCTTGCATGATCATTAAACAAGCCCCCAATATTACCAGTATATGCATTCAGAGCAGGCTACATAGTTACAGTGTCCAATAAAAGTGAGACAGTAGGTGGTATATTTCCATTAGCCAATGTTCCAGTGAAAATAAACACTTCACTTTCTTGTGCAACAGATAGTAAAATACAATAAACAAGCAATAAAGTAAATACATATTAAAACATAAAACCCACCAAACATCAAGGACTAGTAGGCCAAATATGGGAAGAAAAAAGAGCAGTGGGCAAGATATTAGTTTAAAATATTAAATAGCAGTTATCAGTTGTGCAAACTGACCAACATAAAAAAAGAAGAAAAGAAAAAAGAAAGAAAGGAAATTTATGTCTATTGTCTTTCTTCTAGGCAGCCAGAAAACCTTAAGAATCACCACTGCAACAGTTTGTCCTGCATAATCAGCCCCTCACATGTTAAAATATGTGAACACAGGCTCTTACAAAAAAAATAATAAATAAATAAATTAATTAATTAATAATAATCAAATAACCAAAGGCTACATATAGCAGCCAACTGACTGATTAACTGATGGACAGATTTTTTTTTTATTTTGACATGCCTAGCCCATCTGAGCTTATAAGACGTTGTGGCAGTGAGACAAAACCTGTCAAACCACCAGTGAAGGAACCAGAGTTTTATATTATTATTATTATTATTATTATTATTATTATATTATATTACTATTATACTACCGGTATATTACTTCATCTTTACATAAACTGTACTTCATAATCAAAGTTCTTTGTCTCCTCCCCAAACTCATTATTTAAAGACTACTAAACACACACACACACACACACACACACAAACCAACTTAATTTTCAATCAAAAAACAAAGTCGTTTATTTTTCTGGTGTAGCATTAAACCTGCCAGTTTCAATGGAACAAAACGTAATTGTGTACATCAAATTTTTTAGGTTTAAGCTAAATTGCTAAATTCTGTTTAGCATTCAAACAAAAGTATTTGTCAATTTAGGGTTACACTATCAATATCCTTATACACAAGAAACAACTTACTCCTTGTTTTCTGAATATACACTTAAAGCTAAGAAAATAATAGCGCAAAGCAAGGCTTGTTTCAACACGTTTCAATAAAAATACGTATTTGAAAAGACAAGCAGTAATTAGAGACTAATGATTGGATGAGTCTCACCTGTTCTGTATGTCCGAACTGACAACCCAAACTCACCAAGTGCTCTGGGAGGATAAAACCGTCCGAATCCTCGTCACAAACATCAAACACTTCTTTGAGTTTCCTCAGAAATATCAGCAGACGTTCCGCGTCGGAAGTAAAAGCTTTATCCATATTTTTTTCTTTCCTATTTTTTTTTTTATTCTTTTTTTCTAACTCGTCGTGACCCAAAGAGACGCCATATTTACAACGGGCACGAGCACTATGTGCGCGTGCCACTGAGACGAGACGATGCTGCTGCGCGCGAGGAGTAGCAAGAAACTTCCTGTTATGCTTTTTTTTAATACATTAAAAAAAATATATATAGATACAATAAGGTATCATTGTGCATTATTTATTTGCACAACATAAATGCAAATATATTTTTACACGATAATTCCGTAATAACACTTTTAATTTTAAATTTAAAACACTTTTAAATTTAATTTTTAAATTTAAAAAAATGACATTTAGTTGCTTGAGCTCAAACTGTGAGTGTGTGCTAACCCTCTAAGTCACAGCAACATGTTGAAATAAGTTGGGATAATCTGCCAGAATGTAGACTTTTAGCTAAAATTTAAGATAATACATTAAACATACAACAGTTTTAATGTTATCTTCAGCCATTTTGTGTTGTTTATGACAGAGGTTGGCAGAAATGCCCAAATGTAGTGAAGAGTAAAACTGCAAAAATGACTAGACTCCAGAAGGTTTAGGGTTAGTCCCATCTTACTAAAAGTTGTGAAATGAGTGTTTAGTGAAATTCACAAAAAAGAAAAAAAATTATAATAATTACAGTTACATTAGGAAAACTGATCCAACTCCAACTTTTCACCTCCCCACTTACTATTAAGCTGGGAGACACTGAAGCAAAAGTCACAGGCACCCAAATATTTTAAGATGAGATTCAGGGACTCACATAACTAGTTTCACTATTATTTACAAATATTATTAGCTAATTTCCTGTTTGGATGAAAGAAAGAAAGAAAGAAAGAATTTTTTGCTTGAGGTACCAGTGTAAGTTCCAGAATAATGCAGCTTGTTTGTGTATGGTACGTCATCATCAGGAATCAGAGTTGAGATTTGTAAATAGTGCAATAATTCTCATTGAGGTTAAATATCTACCTGTTCTACTAGGGACAGAAGTTTGATGACGTTGCACGGTTTACAAACATCTATGTGTAACAATGACATAATTCTCAGTCACTTTAATTAATTTTATTCTTTTCTATTCTATTTTATTAAGAAGGAGAGGAGGAAGGCGTGTCTGTAGGCAAAGAGGAAAGGCAAGAGTCTAGGGATGAGAGTAGGGACTTTGAATGTTGGGACTATGACAGGA